>JAUMHE010000080.1:6273904-6287259 GCA_032359235.1 Enteromius mattozi
CGGAATGTGCTATGCAAATGTTGTTTTATTTCAGATGAAAAATCAAACCCGTAATGCCCGTGACACACACACACACAACGGTCTTCCTGTAATAACTGTACACTGAAAACACATCACTCCCGGAGCACGACTGCTGCATGGGGCTCACAAAATACACCTCACAGCAGAGGACAACTCAGTTTAGCTTTTAAAACACATATCTATCCCATCCCGATGAAGCGAAACGAGCAGAAACAGAGAGGCGAAGATCAGCGGTATTCCCTCCTCGACTGTGAATAAGCGCTGTGGTCTATCTCGAAGACATTCAAGCTCTCTGTTTCTAGGAAAGCTTCGTTCTCAGCAAGCCATAGAAGTAAGTTCCTGCCCATTAGACTGCACAAAAAACAAATGCAGAAACAGAAGATTGGGATTTACGGAGGACGACCCTTTCTTCGGGGAAAAAACGGGAAAGAACCCACCATCCACTGACAAACTCAACGTTTATGCTGTTAAAAACGCTAAGGATGACAATACTTACAATCTTGGCATTAAAATGATCTGGAGGGCGGTAGCCGTTTCGTTTTCTGAAGCACATCCGTTTGTTTTTTGGCTGTTTTGTAGGTAAAATACAGTATCTTTTTTTCCTCCAATGTTCCAGCTTGAGAATCGACACCCTTACGGAGGCAGGCTGGGCATGAATTGCGCATGCGCTGATTTAGACAGTTCTACTCAGTCGATTGACGAAGGACTTCCTCAGTAATTGTCATTTCCAGCGGAACTTTTCAAGTTGATCTTCTTATAAGCACGCAGCTGAAATACAGCACATAATGTGTTGATTAAAATAATAAAACAAAATTGTTTGTACAATTACACTTTTGCGGGATGCAAAATGTTTGGGACTCCAGTCGTCGAATAACTATAGGGCTTGCATTACTTGACTTTTATACAGCCTAATAATTTCCCTTTTTATGTATTCTCTCTACTATATGCGAATAACGCTAGCATTCACATAACTTCTGCTCAACTTAAATCTGTTTATGCTATTTTTAAATGTAGGCTTACATAACACTTTAATGCCGGCAAATCATACATAGGGTGTTTTAAATTACACAGAATGTCTATTAATCAAACCATAATTATTTAATAGATTATAATAAGGTATTTATATAAATCTTGTAACTATCCAGCAGGGGGTGCCAAACACTAAGGAGAACAACACGTCACAAAAATCCCTCAACAGCATTTCTGCAAGATTATTGAAGATAGAAATGTTCACTATCTAAAGAAAAGCAACTCAGCTGTGTTAATATACAAGCTTGGTTACTTTAAATGATCTAGATCAGTTTAATTCCAAGATACCAAATGCTTTTGCTCATAGACTACATCATTGCTACACCATACTACTGTGAACTGATCTGAAGTACTGCATCTCTGTTGATAAACTCCACTGTTACTTGAAGAGTTACAGGGTGAGACTGACTAAAGGAGCTGGTACGAAGGGATGGACATCTGTGTGATGGCCACTTGGTGTCAGTAAAGCTCTCTGCCTCATTGTAAGGCTAAAAACCCCTCCCCTGTACACTATTAAGAAGTCTGCAGTTTGATTTATCAGATGATTAAATGCTTATCCCTCCTAAAAGCACCTACTTTGCTGAGCATTTAGTTAGAGGGAGCAATAAGAATGTCTTTAAAAAGCATTTGGTAGTTCAATTCCTTTTAGGTATAATTAATTATAGTCTATGTTGTTAAGGCTACAGGCAATTCTCTCCCCACCTTTAAGTAGCAGCTCAGCTAATTGTGTTATCTGCTTCCTGTCATCTTCGGCTTCACCCCCATCTTTAATCTAAGAGACATGAAATTGACCAATCTTTCACCCTCCCTCCTTTCTAATTACAATGCTGACATAATGACTTCAAGCCATAATTAGGTTGAATTCGGACTTTGTTTACCTGCCTCTGCTGAGGAGAACCAAAGTGTTCTCTCGGGTTGAACAAAATTTGAGAGTTAAAGTCGTTTACACTAAGAATGATAGCTATAATGACATCAATAGTTATTTATTTATTGTTATTATTTGTTTTAATCATTTTGTGTTTAAAAGAATCCACTACACAACTATAACGATCACACAGCATGCTGGACTCACTTTCAGAACAGCCAATAATATCTATCTTGCTTTTAAAAAGCTAGAGCATTTAAAGGAACAGGAGACAATCCTGCAGTGCACTTACAATAAAAAGAACATTACCGTGCATTGATGTGAATGCTAATATAGCTGGTTACCTTTATAGTTACCGTTCTTGGTGTGAATGGGCTTAGATGTAAAAATTGCAACCCAGCAATTTTTGGTTCCCAGAATGTTCTGGGAATATTATTTTTTGCTTATAAAAATAAAACCTAAAAACAGCCATTAGTGAACATTCTAGGGAACTCTGTTCTGGGAAGCTTAGATTGTGCCTACAAAAAAAGTACCAACAGATAATGGAAAACACAGCATAACAGTAACCACATCACATCTGTAACGATAACAACACACAGAGGAACAATATCATTGGAATCATTTTCAGAATGATTTTTTCATTAACGGCTTATCCTGATTTACAGTGTTTGAGCAATTAAAGTGGCAAACAACAATAACTGCAGTGCGCACTTAACAGCAATAAATACTAGTTATATTTCATTATATTCTTAGTGTAAATGGGCCTTAAAGGGATAGTTGTATTCCACCTCCTCCTCCAAAAAAAAAAAAAAAAATTACCCTATCATTCGCTTGCCCTCAAGCCATTGTATATAACTTTCTTCTTCCTTTAGATGAATCTAATCAGAGTTATATTAAAAAATGTCCTGGCTCTTCCAAGCTTTATAATGACAGCAATATTCAATAGTCCAATAGAAGTCCAATAAAAGAGCATAAATTCATCATAATAGGCACTCCACATGACTCTGGGGGGTTAATAAAGGCCTTCTGAAGTAAATTGGTGTGTTTTTGTGTGAAAAAAATCCATATTTAAAACTCCATAAACCTGTCGCATGCATGAGAGAGGGGCGTTCCAGTATATTAACGATCCCTTTAACTATAATGTGAAAGATATTTTTAATAATAGCAGCTCAGCTAATTATTTAGGTTCCTTTAATAGAAAAACTCATCCTTGGCTTTTGTTTACGAAAGCAAATCCAACGGAAGACAATGAAAAATAACAAAACAAGAGCGTTATGGGAGAATCCACAAAATAACTATAACGTTAATAGCACGAACGACAGCCACTCAGAATCTATTCTGCTTTAAAGAGCTTGAGCATGTAAAGCAACAGTGTGTTTAATAAATAATGGTTTTGTGAGTCGTTGTGCATGCTAAAATTGTTATCGCTGTAGTTATCGTTCTTGATGTAAATGGGTCTATTTTTTAAAATGAAAGAGTCTACAACACAGCTATAATGACAACGGCCTGTTCGCAACAAAAAGGATACCTACGAGCTCACTTTCTATCATAAAGTCAGCAATCTGCAAGGTGATTAGAGGGCAGTTCTATTACTTGGACACTCACACCTTACAAGCTGATCATCCGCTCAATGTTCGACCTCCTGCTGCCAGATTCACCCCCTGATGCTTCACAGACACTTCACACACAAAAAATCCTTGCTGCCAGCACTCTGTGTTTGACTGCTACTGACATGGCAAGCTGCCCTGTTCTTTACTCTCTCTTCTATTTGGCGGTAATGTCAGTCTGGGCTTTTTTTTCCACTCTGGAAGCCTCTGTGCCTCAGCTGAAGACTTTCATTTTGTCTAGATAGGTTTTTGCTCTCGATCATAATCTGCTGAGATGGGATTACTGAACATCCAGTCTCCACTTTGGCATCCCCCTTTGGTTTCCACTAGAAACTATGAAATATGATATAATAAGATCAGAGGTTTAGACCTCTGGTTATTGGAACTGCAGCACAATGGATTTTATATAGAAGTCCTAGTCCTCTAATCTGATAATGATCAAATATGAATGAGTATTTCTAAAAATGAACAGAATTAAGGATGCATGATACTGAATACCAGTACCATATCAGTTAGCAGTCAATGTACTTTCAATATATTTTACATTGAATGCCTTGAAAAATGAACTTAAAACTTAAATGAAAGTTTGAAATGTTGCCTTGGCATACTGGAAAAATTTAAAGGACTAAAAATATTAAAAGTTAAATAAAAAGTGAGAAATATTACTAGATACAGACATAAAAAATAAAAAAATAATATTAATAATAAAAATGATGAATGATAATGAAAATAAAATCATAAACTCAAAGTAAACCTGAGAATATAAAAAGTTAATTCAGAATATAATAGTTTAACTAATTTAAAATTAACATCACACTTGAAGTTAACACTAAATACTACTAATATTATTGACATTTAGAATTAAAGTGTTTAATTTTTGCATTTAATATTTTTTTATCTTTATTCATACACAGAATAGCATATATTATTCTTTCTTAATTTATACAAAATAGCATAGAAATTGTAATATTGCCCAAGTTACCAGACAATATAAAAATAATATTGTTGAAATAAAAATTAGCCAGAATCCTTAAACATAATTGCTTCACTGGTCTGTGGTAAGGTAATATGAATATGAGGTAATACAATAATATGAAATTGACATTTTACCTAAAGTACAATGCAAACATAGGCATAAAAATTTTGCATGCAAGGCCACAATATACTCTGCCTTTTCATTCTCAGATCAATCAAATAATATATTCCTTTTAGTCTTCAGTCATCGATGACTGATGGACAGGCCCTTCTCATCCTCTAGGATCTCCTCAATTCTTTGTCTCTAAAACAAAGAAGAAGAAAACAGTATAAAATGTAAGCAACAGAAGGTGCTAAAAATTTTATGTGAAAAGTCTTAAAAATGCCCTTCTATTGCTTTTATCCAAAGTGACTTACAAAAGGAACATAAACATTTAACGAGCAGTCAAATTAAAGGGATAGTTCACCCAAAAATGAAAATTCTGTCATAAACTGTCATAAGTTACCACCCTAATATAATTATAATAAACAATTAATGTAAATGGAGCCCAAAACACTTTCATTTAGCATTATTATCAATAACAAAGCAAACATTATTAAAAGCATGTTTGTTAATGACAATAAAGTTAAAATAAAATTAAATTGCTTGTGCCTGCAGAAGCCTTTAACATTAAAACATCCACAATCTCAGTCCTGTTCAGCTACACTGTTCCAAGTTTATATTACCTGTCACTTGTCATTAATATAAAACCAACAGCTGATCAAGCCCCAAAGGACTGTTCTCGTGCAGGTCTGATGTAAGTGTGCACTTTTGAGCCCCTCACACAATAACAGATCAGTCTGAATCCCCAAACACTCTGAATGTCACGATGCAGTAATGTCAGTCCCATCACTGTAGGGTCTTGCATGGCAGCAGTTCAACCAAGTATGCGGATGTTACACAGATGACACTTGGCACTGCATTGACATTTTCAATCTAAAGATAACATGACTTTGAAAGGACAGTCAGACAACACCCCATTGTCATGATTCTTATAAATGCTTTTTTCAGTATTATTGAAGAACCCTTAAGGATAAAATAAAGGCTGAGACAAAACAGGAGCAGTCAGTTAAATATCCTCCTGCTGAGGGGAGATCATACAGTACATTCTTCTACCTGTTAGAATATGAGGAGGAGATCCTCTCTTTCTCTCTCTGATTCTCAGGTCATGCTTATTTAGGAGATACCATCAGGACTGTGACGGTCAATTGTCAACTGGGAGCTGCGTAACGTTATTACAACATTACAGCAGTGTGAAAGGGGAAATGAAAGAAAGATCTCCTGCTATTGTCGTAAAACATTTTAGGTTCTCACATGGCTTTTCCATTGCAGGACATCTATATTTATAATAAAAGACAAGAAAAGGTGATATATGAGATTTTGTTGTTTTAGGCAAGTATACCCACCTGTAATTGGTCCATGCAGTCTGTGTGCTTTATCTTCCTCTCACTCAGAGGGAGAAGCTCCTCCAGGTATACCGCCCTCTGCGCGTTAGACTGGCATGAAATCATTAAGTTAATTTCCTGCCGCTGAACATTTGCGAAGAGAGAGATTAGACTTTTAGGCAAGCTTCAAGGAGGCAAACGCTGTATTGAGTTTCCTTCCAAAGAATTAGGTGAGATTTATATCATTAACATATAACTTTAGGGGGGCTTGTGTTTTTGTTATTAAATCTATTTAATTTATACACTGTTAAAGTTTTATCCTAAAGAAATTCATTTTGGAATGTGTTTAAAGACACTTTTCTTTGATATTGTGTCATATATCTGGGTGATTCATTCAGTTCATTGATTGTTCCCGGGAGAAGTCTGACATTTTAAGACCTCATTAATGTTAACATTACAAACAAGGTCAAAATACACTGATAAATAAAACCTGAACTTGAAGATAATGCAATATTAATTAACTAAGAGGCCACTTAAAAATACTTAAAGAGAGTACACTTGCATGACTACACAGTTAAGTACACTTTTAAAAAATGTACTTTGAAGCATTCTATTTTAAATGTCCTAACCTAATCATTATAAATACGTCATTACAAATTGGCCTGCATTTAAATAAATGACATAAAAGGTTCACTAGAAATGACATTAAAGTACATTCAGTCACACTTAAAAAGGCCTATCTTTTATATTATTTCTGTAATATAGGCCTACTTTCTTTTTTTAAGTGCCCCTATATGCTATTTTCAATATTGCCTTTTGTGTAATGTAGCTGTCTGTGAATGTAAACGATCTGCAATTGTAAATCTGAACGTGCATGATAAATAAAGTTATTATCTCTCAAATTAAAGAATCAGCCTATCGTTGGTATCGCTTTACCAGTCACAAAAGACTGGGTCATCTGACCAATCAGAGCAGAGTAGGCTTACAGGAAGGGTTTAGAGAGACTGAATCTTAGAACAACTCCAAACAAATTGTCTGAAAATCGCTGGAAAATGAGGTGATATAAAAACGCATATTTTGAGAAAACAAAAGCATTTTTTTACCTCGCATGCATGTAAATCTATCGTAGGACAATAAAACAATATTAGGAGCTTTAACAATAGCATAATGGGGCACTTTAAATACTCTAAAGCAGGGGTTCCCAAATATGTTCCTGGAGCCTCCCCAACACTTCAGATTTTGCATGTCTCTTTTATCAATCACACCTCATTTAACTCCTGGGGAGGCTCCAGGAACGTGTTTGGGAATGTTAAAATCACAATCATGATCATCTAAATATTACTATTGCATGTGAAATCAGTCAATCAATCAATCAATCATGGCTGACTATGTACAGTACAACCATCATACCGATATTGGCCAGGGTAAAGTAAAGATGGAGTGTTTTCATATATTAAAATCAAGGAAATCCCCTGCCTTCAGCTTCTGATAGTGTTGTCTCAGCTGTCTAACACGATTCCTCGCCTCGGCGGCTTTTAATTGTGCTGTGAGTTGATTTTGACGCTCTGCAGCAGCGGTGAGTTTGCAGACTTGGCGGGATTTTTGATTATTCAGGTGTGCGCACACGCGCTGTCTAGCCGCTGCCATCCAGCTCTGTGCCTCTTTAGACGGCTCGCTGTAGGCTTCATGACGAGCTCTCTGCTGAGGGCACATCTTCACACAAGCACTGCTCTGAGATTCTCGTCCTGCCATCATTCATTTCCACATGTGGGTGCAATCACGACCTGCACAACAAATTATTATTATTTTTAAACTACCTTTCCAAGTTGACAAGAACATAGCCTAAAGTTTGTTTTATTTTTCATACACAGATTTTTTATGCACACCAAACTGTTAACTTTTAACGTTAACAATACTGGAAGAATCTTTGTTCATATTTTGAGAGAATATTAGTCAAAATTCTGAGAATCTTCTATGTCAGCTGGATAACGTTAAGCCCAAAACACAATGCATGATTTCGCAGACGAAAGATTGGCATCATAAAACAATTGTGCCAATTTCTGTGATGGTTGCTCCTAATCAGTAATCGTATCGTAAATGACTCATATGCTACGACGCACATTGCTACTGAAAAATAAAACGTCATAAGAATGCAATAGTGGAGCATTATATATCACACTTCAGCAATTGTAGTTTTTATAGCACACACACATCATGAAATCTGTATTTACATCTGGAAGACATATTGCAATGGAAATTCTCATATTTTCATGTTTTCTCATCTGCAATGGCCTACGTCTAGGACTATAGGAGGTTTCCTATTAGATGTCAAATAGACGTCTGTTAGATGTCCTTAAGATGTTTGTACAGCAGATGCTTTCCGGATCAAGTGATCTTGCAGACGTATATGTGTGCTATTTGGGATGTGTGCTAAAAAAGTGTAAGCAGCGAAAATCATGCAGTGTGTTTCGGGTCCCTGTTGAAAAATTCAGCATTTGCTGGCTAGGTAGGTTTTGAAGCTTGGATGCTAATTTGAGCTGATTTAAGATGGTCCTTAGATGGTCATGAGCTGGATTAAACCAGCTTTAACCTGCTAAAGACAAGCTTCAAATTTTTCAAAACCTACCTAACCAGCATATGCTGTTTTTTCTCAACAGGCGTGCTTTACTTAGCTAAATAAAACAAATAAGTAACCAAAGTATGTTTTACAAAGAAATACCATTTTAGACTTTCTACTTCGAAATGTCACATTTAGTTACTTAGTTCAGTTACATTACTGAGTGAAAACTATTCATGCAGTTTACAACTGTGTATACTTTCAAGTGTACTTTCCCTTCACTTCTCTCTTGCACACTTTGAAGATACTGTTAATATCTAAAATTAACGTTTATTAATGACAATAGAAGAAAGCGATTGATGAGTCAGTCGTTCATAATAACGTTCAAAAGATACTCTTGTCGCCACCTGCTGGCGAAACGAATATAATTTGCAGAAAGATTCAGTAACTGAAATCAATCAATAAATAAATAATAATAATAAAAAAACTAAATTGTTTCATTTAAGCAAACATTTTCAGATGCATCTCTGCTCATTTCTCTATTATTATAAACATCTCATATCAAATATAAAACTACGTGAACTGTATTTAAGACTTATTTAAAAACAAACAACAAAACAAATTACCTCACAAAACCCAAACGAGTTCCTCCCTTCTGTCACCAAGGACATAAATATGCTGTGTTTACTAAAGTCGTCATGGTGACATGATCTTTGTCTTGTAGACAAAAGCAATGAACCAGTTCTGTACAATGAAAGTATAGGTCAGTATCCCATTACAGTCTGAAACACGTGCTGACATAATATTGTAATGCTTGTAAGCCTTTTTGAACATGTATGGTGATATATTGGTATTCTTTTACATATTGTGATTTATGAATATGGTAATCAGTCATTCAGTACCATGCTATTTTTCAAAGTATTTAAGTGATCTAATGAGTTATGAAACAAGTGAATAATAACTGCATCAAAGCATTACGAAAAAGAATACTGCATGCGTGTTAGATACTTGGACTGGTTAATATGTTCCTGTAAAGAGAGGAGCAGGCGACTGGCATGAGTCCCAGCTCCTCCTCATGACAGGTGCTGAGAAGAAAAGAGACGAGATACACGCTGTCTGTTTGCATCCTGTTCTGCAATGAGTAAACAAATGAGAACAGGAATTCAAACATACACACGCTTCCTGAAAACGAACTTCTGTACACACACCTGCACCTCTTTTTTCTCACCTCCCTCTGTTGGCTTATAATTGGTGCACCGCAGGCGCTGCTGGAGGGAAATTGGACTGGCTGCTCATGTCACTCTGCGATTAACATTGATCTCAGAGTGCTGTGCAAAGTTCAGTGTTCTCCATCACTATGGATCCCACAGTAGCACACTGAACTATGGCTGTGATCTGTGAACTATATGATATATGGAAAAAACAGTAAAAAGACTTGGTGGAATATTATATACCATTTTACCACTTAATTCCCATGGAAATATGGACAAAACAGTAAAACGACTGACAAAAACAACAACAAAAACACTTTACAGCTCAGATATCAATTGTTTTAATATTTAATGAATGTGTTATATTAAAATTTATCCAATATCTGCATCTACTGTATTTGATCTGATTTAAATAATCATATTTTCAATTGGATTTATTGATGATAAATACATAAAAATGGTTATTGTGTTATTGTATGGTCATTATGAAAACATTGTGATTAGTTAGTATTATTATGTCAATTGTGTCAATATTTTCATTACGTGTGACTGACAAATATATTTGTTTATTTTTTATTTGAATTTATTTATTAAAAAACAAACAAACATGATTTTTTATTCTTGTACCGTGGGATTTGGGTCTTGTTTGGGTTTCTTTCCTGTTTTCATGTCTTTTATTTTGTAGGTTAGTTACAGTTCCTGTTTGTTATATGCTTCCCTTGCCCTCATGTATCCTTGTCTGGTGTATGTGTCATGTTCTGATTGGTTGTCCAGGTCATGTGTCTTGTTCCTATTGGTTGATTCTTGTCATGTGATCCTCAGTGTTTGCTATAAGTAGCATATTTCCATTGTCGTTTTGTTGTGTATTGATATTGTAACCCACTGTCGTTGAGTGTAATCTGTTCATGCCATAGTCAAGTCAAGTCAAGTCAAGTCGTTTGTTTGTATTTTTGGATTGCATTTTTGATAAATTGCACTTGGGTTCTTCTAGGCTCACCTTCAGAGTACAATCCTTACAGTTTTTTTATTAAAAAAATTGCCCTATTCATTTTTATTTCATGATTTCACATTTATTTTATTTCATTTAATTTTAATTTAATTTTTAATTTAATTCAATTTAAAGAAAGGGAGTTTACTGAACTTAACTAGAACCCAGAGTATTTGTTTATTCATCAAATGATCACATGCTTTGTTTGTACAGGGAGGAAAAACTGTCCATCTCTTGCAGAACTTCATTTTTGTGTTTCTAAGAGCTCTCTCTGTTTGCCTCTGAGCCCATAAAGGCCCTGAAAGCTCTTGAAAGGAATGATTCACAGTCTCTCTGAGGGTGCTTTTATTAATCTTTGGAAACCCACCATACCATGCTGGAAAAACAAAAAGTTAACTTTCAGTATATATTGTAGAAATGTTTTTGTATGTGTGTGTGTGTTTCCAGCAATAATATCTGACATGCTCAATCTTTGATTGTAATTTATGCTGCTTAGCACTTTTCTATATCTATTAAACATAAGAGAGGGTGAAAATACTATGCATGCAGATATTTAGTTAATATCACAGCTGGGCAGGTTTGTACTCCACCAGCTGTGAAGTATTTCTCACCACAACCTTCGTCTTGCAGACTTGCCAGAGTCAGAGAGTGATGAAGAAGAAAATTAAACTGGGATTATTTGAACATGAGGAGGTTCTGACGAAGAGGTTCACCATCAACAATATAGGAGGAAGTATTTAGGGTTATTTGCTTATTTCATGTTTGTGAGAAACTGTAATTAGGACTATGTTTAAAAATGAGGGAACACAGCACTTCACCGGACACAACTTTGTTTATGCCATGTGGTAAAGATGACATCATCAATATTTTTCATGAAGAAGTCATTATTTTTTCTATCATTATAATTGTCTGATGTCATCATTAGCACTCGTGGCTTGGGCCAATCATCACTGCTTGCAGATACATTTTTGCTTTTATTTTTCATTTTGTAAGGTTTTAATTTTTGATTGTGTAAGATTGTGTAATTTTCTACGTGTAAACATTAAATTAACATAAAAATTAAGTAAAATAAGTAACCAGTTAACTCTGAAAGGGGAATCAGTTGCTGATGTGAATTCACAATTACAATTCACATTTGTGTCCTCACGACCTCTTGGAATAAAGAACTAATTTGATGCATATGTAGGAGAAGCATGCAGCAGAACAAGGCTTTTAATGGGCTGCCTCCAGAATAGACCATTGACCTTCAGGAAGAGAACAGAGATAGGTAATGATCTACAGACTGTAGGATGCAGAAAATATGAAATGGTGGAGGAGGAAGACAAGCATTTTTAGCTTGTTCAGTTGTCTGCCATATTTGAGAGAAGCAGATTTCACTCAAAATGAGGTCTTATTTAATTTTCTTTTGCCTTAATTACTTCACTTATCTTTCAAGCAGCAGCATGCCAGTAAACTGATGGAAAATGTAAATGTGCAAATTGATCCCCTCAAGGTGAAATGTGACCCTGAAAAGGAGTTCCTACCTCTGAGCATTTGTAGATGAGAGAAAATGTCGATTTTGTAACAGAAAACTCAGCTGATAGAAGCGACGAGTGGCTTTGCCACAGTAACTCTGTTTTCTGGCTTATTCCCGCAGGCTGTAGACTCCAAACGACAAGCCTGCCAAAGATAGGAAAAAAGGAGGGTGGAAAAATGGAGTGGACAAGACACAATTAAAGCCATAGCCAACTGCTTTTTGGCCTTGGCAGTCAAAAGCTAGAAGGTGTCCAGTTTTCACTTTTCATTTGCTGCTGAATGCAAGTGATGATAAATATAAGGACAGACAAGGTCTGCAGTTCTTTGACTGAGCGCAGACACACCACACACAATAACTGTCACCCTTAGGCTTCTCTTTCACTCTCCCACCCTCTCCACTTTCTCTAATTAATGGAGACATGACTCAAAAGTAACTCAAAGTAATGTCAATTCCCCACAATTTTGTATTGCAGGTAGGGTATGTTTTGTGAAAAAAAATTACAATAAAAAGTGGCGGAATCACTAATGAGGCATCTAGTATACATATCTATGATTCTGAATGGTTGCCAGGGTGTTGCTAATGCTGTACGGTTCTGATTTGTTTTTAAGACATTGTTATGCAGGGTGTTTTTTTATGAAAAATTAAAAAAAATAATAAAAAATAAGGTAATTTAACATTGTTTCATTCTTTGTTTTAAAGACTGGTTGGAAATGTATGAAAATTGATCATTATTTTATTTTATACTACGAGGCCGTTGAATGCTTGAATCTGATTGGCTGAGAACGTTCTGCACGGCGAATGTAGTTCTAGGCAGCTCTTTGACCGCAGTTCCATATCACTTCGCCAAATGGTTTTTATTATTTCAAAGGTCTTACAGCCATAAAATTTCTATCCTTGCAACAGCAAAATTACCAAAACCCACAACGACACTGGCCAAACAAATACATATAATAACCAATATGATAAAAACGACAGCTCATTTTCATATTTTGCCGTTTTAATGTGTACAGTACAGTAAAAAATTACGTTTTATTGTGTACAGAACTGAAATCACATACTCTACCTCTCCCGCTCTCTCTCCCTCAAGGTGCGTTCACACCGGACGCGAATGAAGCGTCAAGCGCGAGTGATTTACATGTTAAGTCAATGCAAAGACGCGAA
>JAUMHE010000080.1:6321275-6331905 GCA_032359235.1 Enteromius mattozi
GGAGCGAACGAGAAGTGAAACAATAGTTTAAATGGAGCGGGAGAAAGCAATTAAATAAAAGGAGACGATGCTAGAAAAACAGTAACAATATCCGCGAGATTTTTTTTTTTACTACATTTCTGGACCTGAAGCATTTCAGTTGTGTTGCAATGTATCATTGTGTTGTGGATGACACAAAACATCATATCTAGCCCTTTAATGGCTGCTAACTGAGGTGTTAGAAACATTGCTGCTAAGTGAACTCATGCCTTTAATGGACTTGGGTGGTAGTTTGAAACATCATCATATGAACTTTAGTTATATGCAGTTTTTTAACAGCTATTCATCTCTGTCTTTCATCAGTACACTAACAGGCCACCTGGAGCAACATCTAAACACTGTTGAAGGACACAGTGATGAAAAGCTACAAATGATTCATTTTCAAACAACCTCCACTTCACAGAGCAACAATTAACTACATTTGAATTTAATTTGACTTTAAACAGACAGACTAACTAACAATTTTTGGAAACTTTGGGAATTAGCAATTACCATTCCTTTAAAATTGAATCAGATAAATAAAACTGTCTATAAAAAAAAATTTAGAAAAAAGAAAAGTAAAAAATAAGTAAAATTGCATAAATAAGAAAATTACGTAGCCAGTGTTCATTTGTTATATATATATATATATATATATATATATTATATATATACACACACACACACATATATAGTCAGGCTCAGTAATACAGCGAACACAGAACTTTGGCTAATGCAGGTTTATTTCTAAACACAGGAAACAAACATGGAGGATTCCAACAGCATGGAAAATATTGCAGGTAATAATGTCAGGTAAGTATGTCAGGTGAGTCTTTAAACGTACAGTTCCTGTAATGGCGGTCATTCGGTGAATACACACCCTACGGTGAGAAACAAACAACTGCAGTTTGGTAAGGATACAGGTGATCAAAGTATACTCAGTCTTTGAACGTGAATCAACTCCTTCGGTGAGAAACAAGGCTTTGGGCAGACAGGCAGGAGAAAGGCGCACTTGAGCGTACAGACCTTGAGCTCAGCCAAAGAGTGAGTGAAGGTGCTGCACTCTTATAGTGAGCGGATGATTGGCAACAGGTGTTCTATATTTGGATGATTGGGAGCGTGCAGCATTAATACGGGATCTGTGGTCGGTGACTGTGACTGAGTAATGGGAACTGATCCAGGTTCAGCAGACTGTGACGGCATGACTGATCTGGGTACAGAGGGTTGTGATGGCGTGCGGACTGTGAGGAGTGTGACATTACGCCCCCCTCCGGAAAGGCGCGTCCTCACGCCGTAACAAGACAGATGATGAATACCACAGCGAGGGAGGAGGGGGTGGGCTTTCTGGAGGTTTCGTAGCCTCAGGAGGCTGTGACGGATCGGGAGCAGCATGAGGCCAGGGCGGTTCGGTATCTGAATGCGGCCGTGGTGTATCGGGAGCTGTCTGCGGCCGTGGTGGATCGGGAGCTGCCTGGGGCCAGGGCGGATTGGAAACTGTGCAAGACAACGGAGGATCGGGACCAGCTGAGTGAGGCCATGGCTCATGTGGGTGCTCTGGCAGAACCGACTCTCCTGGCCGTGATTTGGGAACTGGACTCAGGATAGGCTTTCCAGGCCGTGACTCAAAACTGGATTCAGCTCTTAAGGCCATGGTGGTGGAACGGAGTCCGCGGGGAACTGGATTGGCACTCCTGGCCGTGACTGCGGAATGGAGTCCGCAGAGAACTGGATTGGCACTCCTGGCCGTGACTGCGGAATGGAGTTCGCGGGTAACTGGATCGGCTCTCCTGGCCGTGAAAGGCAAACTGGATTTTCAGGGATCGGGATCGGCACTCCTGGCCGAGACAGGCAGACTGGACTTCCAAGGATCGAGACTGGTACTCCTGGCTGAGATTGCAGAAGTCATCGGGTGTTTCTTCGCCGATTTAACAGACTGTAGCGCGGGATCGTAAATCTTGGTTCCCAGGTTGTTTGGCTGGATAACCGGTGTTAACATAGTGGGGACAGTTTCCACGATGGTAAAAGGGAAACCCCCAGCCATAAAGCTTGGTCTATTAGTAGTGCGAGAGGGCCTGGATTGTCTGCCAGGGAAACCTGCTTTGCCAGGTCTTCATCCAGCCCCAGCCAAAACAGGGTCCTCAGGGTTCACTCACTCCAGGGCACTTGATGTGCCGACTCCACGAACTCCTCCACATATTCAGTAATGGGACGGCCATTCTGGATGCAGGTCTGGAGTAGCGCCTTCTCCATTTTCTCCATTTTTTAAGGGCTGAGCTTCTGTCAGCCTCAGTAATACAGTGAACACAGAACTTCGGCTAATGCAGGTTTATTTATAAACACAGGAAAAAAACATGGAGGATTCCAACAGCGTGGAAAATATTGCAGGTAATAATGTCAGGTATGTCAGGTGAGTCTTTAAACGTACAGTTCCTGTAATGGCGGTCATTCGGTGAATCAACACCCTACGGTGAGAAACAAACAATTGCAGTTTGGTAAGGATACAGGTGATCAAAGTATACTCAGTCTTTGTACATGAATCAACTCCTTCAGTGAGGAACAAACAACTGCAGTTTGGTAAGGATACAGGTGATCAAAGTATACTCAGTCTTTGAACGTGAATCAACTCCTTCGGTGAGGAACAAGGTTTAAGGCAGACAGGCAGTAGAAAGGTGCACTTGAGCGTACAGACCTTGAGCTTAGCCAAAGAGTGAGTGAAGGCGCTGCACTCTTATAGTGAGCGGGTGATTGGCATCAGGTGTTCTATATTTGGATGATTGGGAGCGTGCAGCAGTGACTGATCCGGGATCTGTGGTAGGTGACTGTGACTAAGTAATGGGAACTGATCCAGGTTCAGCGGACTGTGACGGCGTGACTGATCTGGGTACAGAGGGTTGTGATGGTGTGCGGTCTGTGAGGAGAGTGACATATATACTCTCTCAGAAAATTTTTGCAGTTGCAAATGTTTTGTTACTCACATTTTTATTATTTTTATTATTTTGTTTGTTTGCACTGGAACAACACACACACACACACAAACTAAAAAACAAAACAAACAAACAAAACAGAAGACTAGTGAAATCTGATAAAATTCCACACAGAACCCAAAAAATGCACTGGACAAAATTATTTGCACCCTTAACTCCATATTTGGTAGCACCCCCTTTCGGAAAAATAACTGAAATCAGTTGCTTCCTGTAACCATGAATGAGTTTCTTAAGCCTTGTTCAGACTGTCAGCCCAAATCCGATTTTGTTCATATCCGGATCGAATCTGATTTGAATAACTGACTGTCCACACAGCGTATCGCAACTGTTCATATCCGATTTGTGTGTTCATAAGTGCTCTTTCGTTTCTCAGAATGTGCGTTGGTTTCTATGGTAATGGTGTTGCGTTGTTATGCCTAAGCTAAAAACAACAGTAATAGCAAAACAGTTTACAATACAGATGTTGTCTTACACATGACATGTTGCTGTTGCGGTTGCGGTGTATTATTATATTTTGTCTAATGAGGCAGCGGCAGAAACGCAGGAAGCTGGAATGTGTGGCTTTATTCCGTGCTGCCGTCTCTGATGCCTGCAAAACTCAGCGAGGTACATGTACTAGCATTTCATTGTATTTTCCCGCTAGACCGGCACTTTGCAACGATGCAAGCTTGTTTCTGCAAAGATGTTCAGCATGTTTTCTGCAAAAACGTCTAACGTCTAACGTTTTTCCATTTTACGTGACGCGAGGACGTGAAAAAGCTAGGCCAAATCCGATCTGACAGGTCAGACTGAGACGGATTTCCAAAAATGCAATTTGAATAGGATTCCAAACCACATACGAATGTAGCTCGAAACGGATTTGCTCAAATCGGATTTCATGTTGTTCATATCTAAATATGGTCGGATTTCAATCGGATTTGTACAAAAATTGGATTTGGGGCTTTATTCTCTGGAATTTTGGACCACTCTTCTTTTGCAAACTGCTCCTACTTAACTTCTGTTTTGAGATCTCTCAAAAGGTGTTCTATAGGATTCTAGTTCCTGTAATGGGATTAGGACTTTTCTTTTTTTTTTTTTTTTTTCTCTTTTGTGTGTGTTTGTGTTGTTGCAGTGGAAACAAAAACAAAACAATTAGCATGTGAATACCAAAACATTTGCAATTGGAGCAATTTTCTGACAGAAGTGTTGCAGAATTGCAAGGGTGCCAATATTTTGGACCATGACTGTATATATATTTTTTGCAGTGTTCTCTCTGTAAAAATGTCCATTCTGGTGGGTCAGATTGTACAAAAGCATTTAGTGTTTTAACAGTTTTTCCTTCCAGAGAAATCCACATTAAATTGCTAGTTTCTTTAGACCAATTTGTTCCCCCAAGGTCCTTTTACAGAGTCTTACCTTCTCGTCAGTAATTAGCTTTACTGGCAGAGTGCTGTAGTGGCAAAACTAACTCTAACTGAAAGCCTAGTCCGTCTCTATTCTCCTCAAGCCTTTAATAGCTCGACTTGAATTCCAAGAGGAAAGGATATAATCATCAAGTGCTCTAAAGACACACAATATCGACGAATGATTGTTGTTTGTAATTTGGTGCTCAGACATTTACTATATTAAAAACCTAAGTCAGTAAGTGATTCTGTTAAATGTAGTGCGATCACATTTCACCTTTCATAGCTCAAAATTTTTAATTACTATGAAAGTCATTGGTTACCGTCAAGTTTTTGGTTACCAACATTCTTCAAAATATAATCATTTGTGTTCAGTAGAAGAAAGCCATTCCTACAGCTGTGCCTCCAGCATACCCATGCTCTGAATCTGCTGTTTAATTTGTCCAATGGAAGGACGTCATGGGCGGGTGACATTAGAGACCAGGAAGCTTAAAAACACGTGCGGTGAAACCGGTGTCAGCCTTTTGTTATTTAACAAGTGCTCTCTGCATGTCTGTGCATCTTATTTATCGTTGTTTGCCTTTTGACAGAAAAAGTGTGTTTAAACGGATGCTAATAAGGGCGAGGGTAGGCAATGAAACTATAAACAGTGTGCGCATCCCTGTCAGTGTTATATGACACCTCAGGACATGCACACACTGTGTGTGGTCTACCTGGGAGCGGAGCATGCGGCAGTGACTCTCCAGGGAGCTGACTTTGTGAGCACCATTTGCTATCTATCCTCTGCTCCTGGAAGGCTCTCTTCTTCAAAGATCTCTCCCTATGTCTCTCCCCACCCATCAGAGCCAGCGGCATTTCCCTGGGATCAGAAGCCTATTCTGCGGATTCTTCCCCCTGTGGAGATGACTCTGCACTGCACCTATCTTCCTCCAAGGAGGGCAATGTGGTCAGTGTCAAAGAGGGCCCCACCCTCAGTCGCCCAGGTATGAGGAGGTGTTGGAGGTGGTGACCTGCACTGTTGCCAAGCTAAATTTAGACTGGCCAGCAGAAAAGCATTCCGAGCCCCAGAAAAGCAAGCAAGCAAGCTCGACGAGCGTTTTCTGAGGCTTCGGCCACCACCTCCACGCCGGAGCCAGCCGTTTTTCTCAGATCTCCACACAGAGATGTCGAGATCCTGAGGAAAACCATTTTGGCAAGCCTCTACATCCAAGCCTCAGACTATTATGGTAACATTGCGGGGTGGGCAGCATCGTCTTTAGCTGCTGCGCACCACCTCGGTGCTAGTGGGCAAGGGGTACTTGTCAAAGTAACCCTTGCGGTGTTACAGGTGTACCAAGTAGACCTGCTGAAGGAGCTGGATGAGCATGAGCAGGTCAAGACCAGGTCTGGTCTCCCAGCTGATGTGGTCGAGACCATCCTCCAATCCAGAGCTCCCTCTACGAGTTTCAATTCATGGTGCGGAGATCGCCATCTTGACCTAGTTAACTGCCCAGTTGGTACAGTTCTAGAGTTCTTGCAGGTTTACATGGCAGCCAACCTTGTCCCCCTTGATGGTCAGTCAGTGGGTAGACACCCCTAGTGACATGTGAGGCTGAGGCCTCCAGTACAGTCTCGCGGCCCCCCTTGTGGGACTTGTCTGTGGTGCTCAAAGCTCTCTGCCAAGCTCCCTTTGAGCCCACTAAGGACTGCCATCTCACAATCAAGACTGCGTTCTTGTTGGCGGTGTCTTCTCTCAAAAGAGTCTGGGAAATGTGTTTGACACATTGACATATGACAAAAGCTGATAACTATTACAAATCAGCTCATCATAAATTCTTAAGAATGAAATGAAAAAACTATGTTTATGTAAGATTTCATCTGATTTTTGTCTAGCTTTAATGTCATTTTAAGCTTTAAAAGATATGGACATAGCAAACTAAATCAGCCATTAAAATGCCAGTTAAGATGATTAAAGGTGCAAATTATTGCTAAAGTATGTAAAAGAAAAATATGAAGCTCACTAATTGAATAAAGTGTCAAC
This sequence comes from Enteromius mattozi, assembly GCA_032359235.1. Lineage (NCBI taxonomy): Eukaryota > Metazoa > Chordata > Actinopteri > Cypriniformes > Cyprinidae > Enteromius > Enteromius mattozi. Next base: position 6,327,680 of record JAUMHE010000080.1, read on the forward strand.
AACAGGCCTTTCGTCAAGGTGTCTTCTTCAAAAATCTACATGTACCGAACAAATTTTACTTAAACTTCATGACTTTTACCCAATAATCAATCACACTTCGAGTGTTTACATGACATTGCACATTGTCTGGTTATTAAGGATAATTGGTGTGCGACTGTGCGTGTAAACACGTTCATTGTTGAAATCTCGTCTGAAACTCTGAGACAGAAATTACTAGGAACTTCCTCTCAGAAAAACATCTACATTTGCTCTCCAATCTTACCTGAGATTTTCTGTCCTGGCTGCATGTTGTTTGGCTAATAACAAAAATTAGGTTTTCATCTCCAAGCTTTTTTTTTACTTTGTGGAATATTATTTATTTCTGAATCACACTTCAGTACAGGAAAGACAAAATCAGTGATCATGAGCGATGACCTGACGGGTTAGCTGGGATTAATCAATGACGACATCATAATCTTCACCCCAATTTGCTGGCTTCCTTTTTTCATTTCCTTCAGCTTCGGTTGGCAGTCATCCCTTTCAATCTCTCTAATAAAGTTGAGTAAATCTTCTGTCATGGCACAAACACTATGGCGTCCATGTGACAAAGGTAAACACACATATTAGCACTGAACACTGAACACAGCCCAAAACACAGAGAGGCATCTGAGATGAAGTATTTAGTAAGTGGTCCCATCGTCGATTAAGGTGTGGAGGTAGGGGGTGGTGGAGAACAACTGTGGGAAACAAAGGACAGAGATGTGAGTAGGAGAGAGATATACAAAAGAAAGAAAGAAAAAAAGACATTTATTTCTGTAATAAAAACTGTCATTTAACTGGTAGAGCAAACAGGCCTGGTGTTATTTACGAAAATGGGAAAAGCGGGTACAGGTTTGATTATATTATGCTCATAAATGATGGTTAGCTTTCAAAAACAAGCACTGCTGTAGCACTTAAACACATGATACACATAGATTATTAATATGCCACTTTTTCCTCTGGGAACAGAGTATGTGCTTCAGATCAATCAATCAAGATGTTTGTGAGAACACGGAGACCTGGAGGCACCAAAAGCATATTACATTGCCTTGCTTCAAATATTTAGATTCCTTTCAGGCAAGATGTATTTAAATTCAAAAAACCCTTGGGCCACAAGTGCACTGAATTCCACCTATTTTATATTTATCAGTCAAATAAAGATGACTGGTTATAGTTTAATAAGGTATAGTTTAAGTCTGAAGCTTTAAATGTACCTGAGCTCAGTGCTTGCTGAAAACTCATTGACAGATTTATTAATATTATTAGTATTTATTTTGAATTGAAAAAAGTAGTTCACCTAATTGTTCAGAATTTACTCATTGATGTAGTATTATTTATAGCATGTATTCATATTAAAATATATATAAAAAGCTAAATCAAAAGATTTTTAATGAAATAAGCCTTCCTTTTAATTTTATGTGATTTGAGCATTTTTATTAGTTTATAATTTTATTAACTCATATTTATCTTGAATTCATTTTAATTTTAGTTTTTAAACATATTGTATTTCAGTAACTCGGCAAGGTTTTTCATTTTACTTTTTTAATATGATTATTATTCCAAATGATTATTAAGATTTTTAGTTGGTTTGACTTTCTTCTGTGGAACAGTTGGAAAGACATCAGAGTATACGTAAATGAAAGTGTTAATTTTTAAGTGAACTATCCTTTCAAACATAGTAAATAATTCACTGGAAATGGACGTTTTTCCTAATGCTTTTAAAAATGCTGTTGTGAAACCACTTTTAAAGAAACCAAACCTGGACTGTTCTCTCTTTAATAACTACAGACCTAATTTCTAATATCAAATTTTTAAGTAAGACTTAAGTCTTATGACTAAAGTTGTATTGCAACAGCTTAATCAATTTTTAGAGGAATATAGTATTAGGGAGAAATATTAGAGTGGGTTTTAGACAAGGACCTAACACGGAAACAGCATTATTAAAAGTAGTAAATGATTTGAGATTAAATATAGATAAAGGTAATGCATCGGTATTAATCCTTTTGGATCTAAAGGTAAAATTTGATACAGCTGATCATTGCATTTTGATAACCAGATTGGAAAAATGTGTAGGTCTCTCTGGTAATGTTTTCAATTGGTTTAAAACATGTATTACTTAAAGAACATTTTTAGTGAATATACTGTAGGTAATTTTACATCAAGGAATCATGACATATTATATGGTGTCCTTGGCCCAGTTTTATTTTCATTATACAGTATATGCTTCCTTTAGGTAGCATAATTCAGAAATATGACATTAATTACCATCTTTATGCTGATGATATACAATTGTATATTTCAGTTGAGCCCAGAGACACCGTTGTAATAGAAACATTGTACAACTGTTTGTCTAGTATTGTAAAATGGATGGATGAAAGTTTTTTCAAATTGAACACAGATATAACGGAAATTCTTATTTTGGGTAATAAATCTGAGCAGAAAAGGATTGAGGCTGAATTGGGTTCCTTGGCTTTACAATCTAAAGAAGAGGTAAAGAATTTGGGTGTTACAATGGACAGTGAACTGAGTTTTAAATCTCATATTAATCAAATTACAAAAATATGTTTCTATCATTTGAGAAACATTGCCAGGATTCGTCCTTTTTTATCTTTTAATGATGGCAAGAAACTAATTCATGCATTTATCTTCTCTCGACTTGATTGTTGTAATGCTGTGTATACTGGTTTACCTAAGGGTTCTAGTTAAGCTGCAGTGGATACAAAATGCAGCAGCTGGTGCCTACCCTGACTATTGTCTGTTTGTGGATTACTCTTTTGCTTCTGCCTTGGATTTTTCTGTTTTGGCCACGTGTTAAGCCTGAGACACACTGCATGATTTTCGGCTGTCCCTGTGTAGATGCCAATCTTTCTTATAGTTCTTATACACTGACCCTGAGATGGACTAGACTAATGACAGCAAAAAGTCTAGTTCCTTTAAAGACCTACCTATTTTAGACCTTCAAAGACCTACTTTACAGAGGCGCTGTTCCACAAACCTACATTACACGATAAAAACACAAATTAATTGTATACAAAATGAGATCAAAATGTCTATCATTCACTCATTTTTATTGTTTTCATACTTGCAACAGGTCAGATTGGTAAAAATGTACCAAGTGAACTAATTATTGCACCTGGATCCCCAACTCTATTGTCACACCACCCACACTTATATACAGTTTTAGGTGTTTCATTTTTAATTTTACAAAAGCTTGAAGTGCAGGTAATTATTAGTCATGCTATAGTGCAAACATTGTTGAAGCCATGCTCTTTTGTTTCCAGTCAAATAGTTGACCACTACAAAAATAAAATTAGAAAACAAAATAACAGCCTAATTTACAAAAAAAAAAAAAAAAACTAATTGTGTCAATGTCAACTGAGTCAATTTCTATTTCATAAAGACTTATTTTCTTATTAAATGAATCAGCATTTCTGAATATCTCTCTTGAATAAATAATCCAATGACAAACATACACTTGTCGCCACCTTCTGGCACAATGAGATAATTTATACATTAAAGTGTCAAAATAATTTTAAAGATGATTTACTTTATTTTGGTCTACATCCCTGTTTATACCCAAACTATAAACCTTTATCACAGTAATTTGGTTATTACATTTTTTGTAATGCATAAATAACGGTAATGCAGTGTTGAAACAACTTTTTTTTCTGATCTCTCTTGAACAGTGGTTATGTGAATGAAGATTTGCATGTTGCAGTCTGACGATCGTACCTTTAAAGATTTAACTGAAGCGCCTAAAGTCTTTGATATAATGCCTGTTTCAGATCGCAAGCATCAGCGTTAGAATAGAATGTTTTGTCGCTGCCCCTGTAATTGAATTAAAGTGTTCACATTGAAAGCACGAAGGCTGACCCTTTTTTTCATTACACGGGCAGCATCAAAAACATGCATTGTTCCAGCTCCACTGATGCTCGCAATGTGAAACAGAAAGAGGAAATAAATGGAGATGAGGATCATGGCTGGCACTGCTGCTTCACAACCTCTGTTAAGAGACATGTCTGGGATCTGACTCTCCTTATTCCTTCAATCTTCTTTTATCTTGGATAGCATGCCAGTGGTACTTGAAAAAAAGTTGGCAAAAACTACGGTGGCCGAGAGAGCTCAACGCGCTGCAACTTAACAAAACACATGAAAACAGAAAAAAACGACAACACATTAAGAAAACATCTTCATCAGTTTGACAACAC
>JAUMHE010000080.1:6346553-6381692 GCA_032359235.1 Enteromius mattozi
TCTAGCCGTAACTCAGGAACTGGAATCGGGATCGGCTTTTCTAGCCGTAACTCAGGAACTGGAATCGGGATCGGCTTCCCTAGCCGTAATCCAGGGGCTGGAATCGGGATCGGCCTTTCTAGCCGTAACTCAGGAACTGGAATCGGGATCTGGATCGGCTCTCCTGGCCGAAGATCAGGAACTGGAATCGGGATCTGGATCGGCTCTGGCAGCGGCAGTGGCAGCGGCAGCAAGGCAGGCTCTGGCAGCGGCTGCGGTAGCTGGACCGGTTCTGGCAGCGGCAGCTGGGCCGGCTCTGGCAGTGGCAGCACGGCAGGCTCTGGCAGCGGCAGCGGCAGTGGCAGTGCAACACACTGTGGGTGGCGCTCTTGTAGCGCAAGCTCAGCGACCTCCTCGGTCAGCACGAGCTCAATGAGTGGGCAAAAGCAAAAGCAAAACGAGAGGAAAATCCAACTATCCAAACATAACACATATATTGACTGACAAACTGGAACTCAAAAGACATGGTATTTATACAAAAGAACTGATGACTAAAGTGAGGGCAGCTGGGGAGACACAGGTGGAGACAAATCAACTAATAATCACATCAAACACAGGAAGAACCAAATAAGGGCAAACAGGAAGGAAGACATGAACTGAAACTAACACAATGAAAACGAAACTAAACCAAGAATACAAAAACACAGAGTTTAAACAGAACTAAACAGACATGAAACGTGACAGGGTGACAGCAATATTGTGACTAAAAGATGACTTAATATTATAGCTAATTATTTATCAGACTGATTGAACTGTGGCGGTTTTCTGAATATCTCCTAATCTCCTTTGATTATCATATTCTGAAAAAATAAATACGAAAAAGAAAAAAAAATGAGTAAGAAAAAAACAACAACTTTGTTACCCTGCTGCCTTAAAAACATTTAACTTTTTTTTCAGTGTAATGCAGTTTCAACGTGATTTTGAGTTGAAACAACAGTTATACTAGTTAATTCACTGTTTAGCTTAGATCTATGAAAAAAAGGTTGAAATGGCAAAATTTTTTATTTATTTTTTATTTTTTTAACAGTGTAGTGTAAGCATTCTGATGCAGTTATTGTTTTTATGAATAAGTCATTGACTCATTTGCACAAATTATGCATTTTAAAACACAGATTTAGGAACAGCAACAACAAAAAAAGTCATTGAATTGTTCACTTAACCTATTATTATGGAACGAAACAGCACTGTTTTGTCTAACTGTGGCTTTCTTTTAAACTGTTTTCATTGTTGTAGCAAAAAAACTGTCAATGTTGTATCTAAAATGATAGTTACTTAATTTTAGCTAATATTTTTGTTTACACTGCTTAAATTGTTCATATAATTAATAATAAATAATTTAAAATAAATTATTTTAAATATGATTCATAGTTGATTCGTGTCATTTGATTATGACAAATGAATGTGAATCAGAGTGGTTTAATGTGGTTTTAAAGTACATAATTGTTTGACTAGCATTTATGATCAAAAAAAGTAGTTTAGAACTTTAAATTAGAATAGAAATCAATAAGCACATAATTTGTAAGGAAACAGAGTTGGAATATACTTGTAATGATGTGTCCTTCCCTATCTCTTTCTGTCTCTCTCTGCTTCCACTTCTTTTGTCTGTTTAATTGAATTTAAATGGAATTGATCCCATGCTGACATTCTCTGAACTCCATTTGCAGAATTCGGTGTGCTATTCTGAAGAAATACAGTCTACACACTCCTACTGCTTTCTTCCATCAATGTCACACCGCTCCATTCTCCTTGTTCTTTTATGATGTTCTTCATACACACTTGGCTTTGATCAGTAAGGCTTATGTGTGTGTGTTTTATGTTTGTGGGTTTTCCCATAGGACGTTACGCTTCCTCGCAAATCGTTAGGACATATTGTAGGACGTTTATAGACATGCTTAGTGGCCAATGACAACATGACAGACTGCTGACAAATTCGTGTACGACAATGATGTTGATAGACATGTGTCAAGAATGACTTTGACACCCTCAGTGCTCATTTAAAGAACTCTTGAGGAATAAATGGAATTCTGAAGTGGCTCAATCATCTCCCCATGGGAAGTAAATAAGCATACATTATGATTGTCATATCTGAGTCTTCAATTATTTTCCTATCAGCTGCATAATCTTTCAGAGCTTGCTGAATAAATGTGATAAAAGAGATATAAGGGCTTTGTTAATTACGCAGTCATCCATGAAGAGAACCTTGAAACCGTATCGGAAAATAGATCTGAATAGACTAAAAAGATTGTTTTTTTGCTGTGAAGAGATTTCTTCAAATGCCTTGTTGGAACGGTAGTAAGATGGTCAAAGAGTGAGCCAGGCTGGAGGGTTTGAAGGTTGAGATGAAGCGTTTCTGTCTTTGAGGATGGATGGTTGAAGGAGATAATGCTGCATCTCTATTTCAGAGTCATCATTTCACCACTAATTACTCCTGTCTTGCCTCTGTAGGCCCTCCACAACACCATCCCACCTTTTATCCCCTCTAATAACCAGAAATTGCTGACGCAACCACCCACATCTCCATTCCAAAGCACATCTTTCAGTTCCTCTCAAAATAACTTTAAGGATTTGTGGAAGAGTGGTCTAAAACTCCTTAAGACCATTTTACTTTTACTAATGCATGCTCCTGCTGTCGTTATGAACAATTTATTGGTGCATGCTATTCCAAAGAGGAAGAAAAAAAGCCCTTTTCATCAAAATGTAATGCCTCTAAATCTAAAATACATTTAGTTTGATGTCACCACAACCTCTTATTATTTTTCAGATCCTAACCTCCAAGTGTGATGCAGAAACCACGTTTCAAAATCCAGACAATTCCCGATGGATGACAGTCCTGTCCTATATTCACTGGAAAGGGAAAGTGTTTTGTCAGGTAGCCTAAAAAAAAAAAAAAACAATAAAACAATAAAAGCATACAGTCTTGGTGAGCAATAAAGAACTGATTTTACCTGTTAGTGATTTATATTTCATTAGAATGTTAATTCTCACCATTTATCAGGACTGGCAATTAAATGAAAAATACCTAGGCTTATTCGAAATACGTGCCTCTAAATACATTTTTTGACGCATGTTATTACGTACCTTACATACAAATTCATACAAATTAAAATACGTAAGAATTAGCAAAAACGTATGAATTTGTATGAATGAGGTCGTATGAATTTGTACAAGTAATCCACCTCGTAAAATAGATACAAATTGCCAATTTCACTTTTTACAGTGTTTCTGTTCTCATTGACTCCCGTAATTACATTACATTATGTAAATGGGTTGCAACTACTGTACAGTTTCATGTTGACAACAACCTTGCTTTAACTTGTGCTGGAAAACAATTTCTTAAAACACACTCGTGTTGATAATGTTAGTAACCAACAAGGCTGCGACACATTTTCATTCCATCATTTGAAAAGCTTTGAGTCACTTGAATGAGGCATCACACCCATGCTCCATCACTCTCTCAGCAGCCTCTCATTGTTTTGCCTTCTTCCATCTTTCAGTGTCTTTGCACCCTGTTTTAGCACTATGTTATAGCACTTAACCGATGCTGTTTCTTCTCATCCATTATTGGCCATTTTCTGTTCTCACCATGTCACTCGCAACCATTATTGTTATCAGTCATCCTCCCCCCATAGGTTTCCTCTCTCTACCTCTCATTTCTGCTCCTCAATGCTCCATCAACCTCTCCCAATGTCAGAAGTTATACTTACTTTTTAAGCATGGGGTGATCTAAGATGTACAATTACAGTAAGTTAACATGATTATATATATTTATATATATATATATATATATATATATATATATTATGTTTTATGGTGTCTTCTTGTCTAATTTTATAGTCAAAATAATATCAACAATAATACTTTTAAAAAGCAAGGATGCATTAAGCTGACAGTAAAGACATTTATAATTGTTACAAAAGATTTTCGTATTAAATAATTGCTGTTCTTTTGAAGCAGCAAATCAGCATATTAGAATGGTTTCTGAATGATCATGTGACACTAAAGACTGGAGTAATGATGCTAAACATTCTGCTTTATTTTACATAAATAAATTGTTTTAAAATACATAAAAAATGTATTTCAAAATTTAATATATTCAGCCTTGGTAAACATAAGAAACGTATGGAAGCCCATTTCCACCACTGAATAAAAAATGAAAAAAGGTTATTATCTCGCAAATCTGACTTTTTTTCTCAGAATTGTGTGATACAAACTTGCAATTCTGACTTATTTTCTCTCAATTGGGAGATATAAATTCAGCATTGCGAGATATAAAGCCAGAATTACAAGTTCTGAACAAGTTCTCACAATTGTGACTTAATATCTTGCAATTGTGACTTTATATCTGTTGTAAATCAGACCTCTGTAGCTCTCTCTGACCGGCATCAGCGGGAACCATCCCCGGAGTATTAGTTTCCGCACGGACCCATTTCACCCGAACACCTCTCGACAGGTGTCGCTCATTCTCTCCGCCATTTAAGCGCCAGCTTCACGCTGGTTAGACGCGAAGTTTTGTTCTGCCACGGCGACAATTCCAAGCGTTTATCTGTGTGATTTTTGGACTGATCTTGTGTTTACCTTTGGACTGCCTTTGACTATTGAACCTTTGCTGGATATCTCGACCTTTGCCTGGACTATCGTATCTGAATTCTGCCTGTGACCCTGAACTCAAGCCTGGACTCTGACTCTGCCTTGCCCTGCCTCCGTAGTTCCTGTTATCTGGTATTTGATCTCTGCCTGTTTGACACTGTTATTAATAAAGCCTGCTTTTGGATCTTAAAGATGTCTGACACTGACTCACAGAAAACTTCGCCACATGAAGATCCAGCGGCTTTCTATGAGATGATGCATGAAGTTTCATGTCAAGCATCTCTGTTGACAACACACCATCAACAGCTGGAGAAGTTGAGCCGTTGAGATCTCTCAAACTCTTCAAAATCTCACTGTTTCTGTGTCAGCTCTCGCTCAACCGCCCGCTGCAGCAGCTCCTCCTCCTCAGCAGCCGTCATTCACGGTTAGTCATGCCCGCATCTCTCTGCCGGAAAAGTTTGATGGAGCTACAGGAAAGTGCCGGGGTTTCCTGCTTCAATGTTCCATTTATATCAGCCAACAACCTCAAAACTTTCCCACTGATGATAGTAAGGTGTCGCTGATTACCTCACTGTTGACTGGCAGAGCGCTGGAATGGGTCACAGCGCTATGGGAGGGCAGACAGATGGTGTTTCCCAGCTATCAGGGCTTCCTCAAGCAGTTCAAGGAGGTCTTTGATCACGCTGCCGGTGGAAAGGAACCTAGCAAGGAAATTCTGACACTGCGACAAGGCACCATGACGGCGGCAGACTTCACTCTGCGTTTCCGCACCCTCGCAGCACAGACTGGTTGGCCCTCCGAACCACTGAAAGCGCTGTACCGCAAGGCCCTCAAGGAGGACCTACAGGCTGAACTAGCGTGCAGAGACGAGGGAAAGTCTTTGGAGCGGTTTATGGAGCTCGCCATTCAGATTGACAACCTGATGAGATCTCGTTGAGGACGTCGATCATTCTTCTCCTCAGCTTCAACCTCTGCTGTCACCGATGTCGAGCCTATGCAACTGGGATACACTCACCTCACTGACGAGGAACGTGATAGGAGACGACGTAGCAACCTCTGTCTCTACTGCGGGTTACCTGGACACCTCAGGGCCAATTGTCCCACACGGCCTCCTCGCCAGTCTCCTACACGGGTGAGTGCGAATTCATTGACTATACCTGTTAAACTCACAGTCCAAGGGCATGAATTTGAGACCACCGCTTTCATTGATTCTGGGGCGGAGGGGAATTTCATTGATGAGAATTATGCTAAGCAATGCAACTTTCTTCTCCTTCCATGTGGCTCTCGGGTGGGCGTGGCAGCCCTAGACGGCCGACCTCTTGGCTCCGGGAGAGTAACATCTACCACCGAGGATATTCTGTTGCACATCGGACCACTACACTGGGAAACCATCAGATTCTTCACTATGAAATCACCAGAACACCCAGTAATCCTCGGTCTCCCCTGGTTGGAGCATCATAACCCCACTATCTCCTGGACAGAGAGGGATATTACTCGCTGGTCCAATCACTGCCACCATCATTGTCTCAAGGGACTCCAAGATTCACTCACGCCTACACCCGAGCACCCTGTTGAAGGTAATCATCACGAGCACTTACCTGCACAATACCACGACCTGCTGGAGGCCTTCAGCAAGGAAAAGGCTACCCAACTTCCACCTCACCGATCTACGGACTGCGCCATTGATCTTCTGCCTGGTTCCGTACCTCCTAAGGGACGAATCTTTCCCCTTTCTCAACCCGAGACACTCAGCATGCAGAACTACATTCAAGAGGAACTGAACAAAGGTTTCATCAGGCCATCCACTTCACCCGCTTCAGCAGGGTTCTTCTTCGTCAAAAAGAAAGATGGCAGTCTCCGGCCTTGCATCGATTACCGTGGACTGAATGAAATAACCGTGAAGTTTAGATATCCATTGCCTCTGGTACCCTCAGCACTGGAACAGCTCCGTCAGGCCAGGTATTTCATTAAACTTGATCTGAGAAGCGCTTACAACCTCATCCGTCTTTCAAGCCTCCATCTTTCAAGCCCTTGTCAACGACGTATTCAGAGACATGTTGAACAGGCAAGTCATCATTTACATTGACGACATTCTCATCTATTCGGAGGACTTACCTTCTCATGTCCAACATGTTCGAGCAGTCCTGAAACGATTGATTCAAAACCAACTCTACGCCAAGTTAACCAAATGTGAGTTCCATCAGACAAGAGTTTCATATCTAGGCTACATCATCAGCGCCGAGGGTGTTACCATGGACGAACAAAAGGTCAATGCTGTGCTGAACTGGCCCCAACCTCGAACCATCAAGGAGCTCCAAAGATTCCTCGGGTTCGCCAATTTTTACCGCCGTTTCATCAGAAACTTCAGCCAGGTTGCAGGCCCACTAACATCGATGACACGTAAAGGCCCCAATCAGCTGCGATGGACACCTTTAGGAGAGCAAGCATTCCAGGCACTCAAAGAACGGTTTACCACGGCACCCATACTCAGGCACCCTGACCCCGAACTGGAGTTCATTGTGGAAGTGGACGCATCTAACTCCAGAGTGGGTGCCGTTCTCTCACAACGCTATGGCAGTCCCCCTAAGATGTACCCCTGTGCCTTTTATTCCCGCAAACTCACCTCAGCTGAACAGAACTATCATGTGGGAGATAAAGAACTGCTTGCCATGAAGTGTGCTCTGGAGGAGTGGCGACACTGGCTCGAGGGGTCCAAACAGCCATTTCAAGTACTCACCGACCATCGAAATTTGGAATATATCCAGTCAGCAAAACGACTCAATTCCCGGCAAGCTCGGTGGGCACTCTTCTTCACTCGCTTCAACTTTAAAATAACCTATCGTCCAGGCACAAAGAACTGCAAAGCCGATGCATTTTCACGACAGTTTGAATCTCAGACACCTACCTCAGATCCAGCATTCATCATACCTCCTCACCTGATTGTGGCTCCAGTCCGCTGGGATATCCAGGCCGAAATCACAGAAGCTCAAACCACAGACCCGGTTCCTCCTGAATGTCCCCGAGATCGAGAATATGTGCCAGCATCCCTACGTGCCCGTGTGATGCACCTGGTCCACGACAGTCCCAGCTCTGGACACCCAGGTATTCAAGCTACGATTGAATTAGTCTCCAACCGGTTTTGGTGGTCCTCACTTACCTCTGACGTCACACAATTCGTCCAAAGATGCCCTACCTGCAACATCACCAAGACCTCTCACCAGAAACCGGCGGGTCTTCTTCACCCACTCCCTATACCTGACAGGCCCTGGTCCCATCTGGCAATGGACTTCGTCACCGATCTGCCCCCATCAAACAACTATACCACAATACTCACCATAATTGATCGCTTCTCGAAAGCCTGCCGCCTCATACCGCTCACCAAACTACCCACAGCCTGGGAGTTGGCAGAAATCATCGTAAATCAGGTATTTCGGTTCTATGGCCTCCCCGACGACATCGTCTCGGACCGAGGTCCTCAGTTCACCTCTCGCCTTTGGGATGCCTTCTGCAAGCAGCTAAATATTAACATTAGTCTTACCTCAGGATATCACCCACAATCCAATGGCCAGGCCGAGAGGCTCAATCAAGAGCTCACCAGGTTCCTACGTACCTATTGTTTCCAGAATCAGCAGGATTGGAGTCGCTACCTCTTGTGGGCGGAATATGCCCAAAACTCCCTCCGCAAGCCATCAACGGGAATGACACCCTTTCAGTGCGTGTTAGGGTTTCAGCCACCACTGTTTCCCTGGTCTGGTGAACCCACCAATTTACCTGCTCTGGATCATTGGCTCCGTCGAAGCGAGGAGACTTGGAACCAAGCTCACGTCCATCTGCAGAGAGCCGTGCGGCGATTCACGGAACAGGCTGACCGACATCGACGTCCCAATCCCCAGTATGCCCCTGGACAATGGGTCTGGCTTTCTACCAAGAACCTCCGACTGAGGCAACTCTGCAGAAAGCTAAATCAGAGGTACGTGGGTCCGTTCAAAATCATTAAACAAATTACTCCGGTATCTTTCCGTTTGGAATTACCTGCTCAGTATAGAATCTCATCTACTTTCCATGTGTCTCTGCTCAAGCCCGCTGATGCCCCGGGAGGAGAGAGGGACCAGGATGAGGTCACGACGCCTGAGCCTCCCCCCCTAATCATCGATGGAGAAGAGGCATACCAGGTCAACGAAATCCTGGATTCCCGGCGCCGGGGGCGGATACTACAGTACCTCATAGATTGGGAGGGTTACGGTCCTGAAGAGAGATCGTGGGTCAATGCCCAGGACATCCTAAACCCCATGCTAATCTCCGATTTCCATCGTGATCACCCTGACCGACCAGCTCCCAGACCACGTGGTAGACCCCGGCGCCGCCAACCCGCTCACTTCAGGAGCCGCTCGCAGGGGGGGGGCTCTGTTGTAAATCAGACCTCTGTAGCTCTCTCTGACCGGCATCAGCGGGAACCATCCCCGGAGTATTAGTTTCCGCACGGACCCATTTCACCCGAACACCTCTCGACAGGTGTCGCTCATTCTCTCCGCCATTTAAGCGCCAGCTTCACGCTGGTTAGACGCGAAGTTTTGTTCTGCCACGGCGACAATTCCAAGCGTTTATCTGTGTGATTTTTGGACTGATCTTGTGTTTACCTTTGGACTGCCTTTGACTATTGAACCTTTGCTGGATATCTCGACCTTTGCCTGGACTATCGTATCTGAATTCTGCCTGTGACCCTGAACTCAAGCCTGGACTCTGACTCTGCCTTGCCCTGCCTCCGTAGTTCCTGTTATCTGGTATTTGATCTCTGCCTGTTTGACACTGTTATTAATAAAGCCTGCTTTTGGATCTTAAAGATGTCTGACACTGACTCACAATATCTCACAACTTCTGACTTTATAACTCAATTCTGAAACAGGCTTCCATAGAAACATCTTTCAAAAACATAAAAAAATAATGTTTTACTGACATCTAACTTTTGAACAGACGTCAAATATATATATATATATATATAATGTAAAATAGGAAACTGCAAAAGTAGTAAAACGGTACTGTATGAGTGAATCTGAATGGTTGAATACATTTATTTATTGATTAGTATGTTGTAAAAGTTGTGTGTAAATGTACATGTAGCTTATCTGTAACCTATTAAGTGAACCATTATCGCATTTAGTGATTCAAATGCGGGCCTGTTGCCTCAGTGTACACAAGGGAGAGGAAAACAGATATAAAATAGTACATGACATCAGAGATTACATCAGTTCTGTTCTGATCCTGCCAGGTTTTACAACACCATGACGGATGGATTTTATTAGCGTTCGTATGGTGCAATGTTTTCACATTATTATTCAGAGTAACATTTATAATGCAAACAGATTTGCTACATATAAGACTATATGAGAGATCAGATGAATCCAAGCAGAACATGCTGCTAATTTCCTGGCTTGTAAAAGCACAAAAGGATATTTCACATCTAACAAGTTTAATCAGCTGAGATTCAAATAATGCATGTAGCATTGCAATAGGAATACAGTTTAACTGATTTATACAAGCCATAATAGGAGACTGGGGTTAGCTGTTACATTAACACAAAAAAAAAATATATATAATTCATATATTTATATATTCATACATATATATTCATACATAATTCAGCATTTTTGTTAAAATCAATCTTTATTATACAGCTGAATGTATGCTAGTGGTTATTTATCTGTGTTTCACACTTGTTTAGACCTTAGGCCATCCAAGATGTAAATGAGTTAGTTCATTAAAATTTAGCATTACTTCATCCATGATGGAATAAATGGGTGCCGTCAGAATGAGAGTCCAAACAGCGGATAAAAACATCACAATAATCCAAAAGTAATCCACACCACTCCAAACCATCAGTTAACATCTTGTGAAGTGAAAAGCTGTGTGTTTGAAAGAAACAAATGCATCAAGACTAGTTTTCACTTTCACATATTGTTTCTGAAAAAGCAGTCTAGTCTGAATCAGGAGAGAGATATGCTTAGTTTACATGAAAAATAGTTCTAAGCAAATATTTTTGGACTTTCATTCTGACGGCACCCATTCACTGCAGAGCATCCATTGGTGAACAATGATGTAATATATATATATATATATATATATGTTCTAATGAAGAAACAAAGTAATATACATCCCTGATGGCCTTAGGGCGACCACATTTTCAGTATTTTTATTTATTTATTTTTTTTATAGAACTGTTCCTTTAAAAGACCTTTACTAAAAAGGTACAATTTTCAAGCTAAATATTTAGCAGCATATAAATTGACTGCTTTGTCTCAAAACCTAAGTGACAGCTTGCCCCTGGTATCCCTTATACCGTATATGGTCTCTAGTTGTAGTTTTATCTTTTTTTTTGCTAAGTAGTTTATGAACAGTTGAGAGCTTGTCATATTCCTTTTGTATGTTTCAGCACCAAGGACAGTGACCGTCCTTAATATGCAGTAAACAGATTTCCACCGGCAATGCAGGAATAATAGATGTCAAATTGTAGCATTTTATTGCTTAGACATTCCCTTCTATTAATATATAGCACTTTGCATATTTCCTTAGCTCAACTAGGCCCAGAGTGCAAGAAACTGCTTAGGAGAGCATAAAATTCATGGAGCAAAATGTTAATGAGATCACATTAATGCACCAAGTACTCTTAGCCTCCAACGCATGTTTCTTTCAGGCATTAAAAACAAGAATCAGCCAAGGCTTTTGTGACTGATGAGTGTGACATGTTGTCAAAGTAACAATGCTGTGATTTATCACCGGTCCGTTGATACCTGAACATGAGCTCCCCCTGTAGCCAATGCTCCCATTTATACTCGCATTAAAGTTGCTGGAACATTTAAGGGCAGCACATCACTGACATTCAGCTGAGAAAGCATTCGTGCACTTCTCAATTCTGTTACATGGCTGATGAAATGAATCTGCATGCAAAATAGGCTGCATCCTGCAAATAATTCAAACAGCATTAATGACTTATACATGAAATCTGTTGCACTTTGCAATTGAAATCTGTTGCAATTATCACAAAAGCTGCTTGATGCACAAAAGAATATAAAAACATGAGATCTGAGATGCGGATAGTATTTCAACTACTTGGCATGTTAGAGTGGTTGACACTTTATTTGTTAGCATCAGGGTTTTAGATTAAAATGTACGAGTATACTGTACTTTTAACTCAAAGTGTATATTTTAGGTACTGAAGTTGATCATCATTTATCTTAAGCTTTTCAGCATTTTATGTTCCTTTTGTCTTTAGTATATCATTTTCAATGGCTCTGCACTGTAGGCTACTTTAAGTAAAATTTCTAGTAAAAATTGGCAGCTGGGCTTGCCAGAAGGGTTCCAAAATCACGTGGTGCCTGTGGTTGGGCTCATTAAAAACTGTTTGTTTCTGTGAAATCTACTGATAAGCAAACAGGAGGTACTGTAAAATGGAAGATAAGGGGAAAACACCTTACACTATATTAATGCAAAAAGCATGAATTAAACATAATTAATATTAATATTAACAGTATTAATAAAAAAAAATAAAAATCAATAACTAGGTGATTCTAACAATTATTTTAACATCATTTATATACTTTTTGTTCAAATTTTGAAATATATATATATATATATATATATATATATATATATATTGTTTTGTTTTGTTTTGTTGTGTTGTATCATCATTTCTTTTTATTTTTAGTTATTTCTTTTACTTTCATTAATTTATATATATTTATGTATAATTATAATATATATTTATATATATATATATATATTAATACTTTCATTTAGGTTTACGTTTTATATTTTAGTTCAGTTAATGTTGTCTAAGATAAAACTGGCTAATTTGAATAAATAAATAATAAAAAGAAAAAACAAGCTTTTGATAATGTTATCTATGTGTTATTGTTAGTTGTCAAGTAAACAGGTATAAAAATGTTTTAAGGGTATATACTGAGTCATGTTTGATTTGTTTATTTTCCTCAGGGTTACTCAATTTTTTTCTTCTTCCTCTTCTTCTTCTTCTGTTCTTTGGCTCAGTTAACGTTTATTTTACTTATAGTTATAGTTTTAGTTATTCATTCTGACAAAAATATGTGCCTAATCACTCTCGTTTACTGTAAGCATACTATTTATTGTCCCCCTATTTTTTAAATACAAATTATAATATAAAAAAATATATATATATATATATTTATATAATTGCGTTACACTGAGTCTCCAGCACAAGACACCTGTTCAGACGCGCGCGCGCGCCACTGACACCTGCATGCGCGCGCCATCGCTGCGTAATCAGCGTTTGGGTTAGCGCGTGCCAGGAGAGAGAGAGAGAGAGAGAGAGAGAGAGAGAGAGAGAGACTGAAAGATACCTAGTGGAGATGTAAGTCGCTGCTGAAGATTCGCAACAACAAGCAAGTGCTTTAGTGCACCTCCCCCTCCCACTGCGCCCGCTCAGAGAGAGAGAAAAAAATAAAACATGTTTCTCCTTTGCTTGAGATACACAGTGATGTAAATATCTGTGTGCTGTTGGAAACAGAGCTCCGACACTGCTTAAAACAGAAAGAATAGCGGAAACAAGAATTCCTCGCGTTCTTGCAGGAGTCGGACGCATAAGCGATCACACGGGATTTCTTCAAACAGCGGTATGTGGTGCTCTATTCCAACCCTCCTCAAGCGATGTGGTTTAAATGATTGTCTACTTTTGTTTGGTCCACTGTGAACGTTACCGGCAATTCGGCATGTTTGGGTTATTTTCTGTATAGCCAAACTGTGTGATGTATTTCATGCGCAAACTGTTGACAGTACAGTAGATGGTTGACCATGCGCCTCGCATATCACATCGACCTCATCAACTATAGCGAAATCTATTTGGGTCAAAGACGATAAATATTGAGATAGTACAGACGGGACCTCTTTAAAAATGTATAATATTAAATACACGTTTCAAGTTCATGGCAATGTTATCTTAGTGTTCCTGCTGGTTTTAAAGTAAACAAAACATTGCCAAACATTCTTCAAGGTATATATATAAATAAATAAAGTATTTTTGATTCATGAATATAGAGTTATTTTATTTGACCTGACCTAACAGTTTATGTGTTTATTCATTTTATGTATTTATTTATTTTTTAATATTCAATATTTAAAGCCTCATAAAACTTGAGAGTGGTTTGTTGTCATGTCACATGACAACAAAATGGCTGCCTGCATGTTGATTACACCAGACTGACTTTAATTTGGCGTAAAAACTTTTTCAGATATGAATAATATTTTAAACACTATTGCTTTTTCTGCATATTTTTGTTTCCACCTATACATTTAGAAGATGCATTTATCCAAAACGACTTACAAAAGAGAAACAAAAGCAATTCCAAGAACATTATACAATGCCATACATGTTCAGTTATGTTTATTACTTTTGGTAGCGCTTTCATTTTAGCCCTTGTTATATGTACATACCATAGTAATAAGAATAAATTAAAAATAATTACATGCAACCCTAAACCAAATACGAATCCTAACCCTATTGTAAGTATGTTTTTAATTAATTTTAAATGCATAAATTTATAAATAACAAGAGCGCCTCACTTTGTAATACCACCGAACTGTGAAAAAGGCTTTTCAGAATTCAGAAATGGAAAAACATGTTAATCATGGATGTGAAATACACACTAGTCAACATTTGAAGTGGATCCCAAAACCAGAACAATACCCATTCTTGTCTTAGGACAAGTTTGATGAACTTTTTTTTAATCCACTTCAAATGTTGACTACTGTAGACAGCATGGAGAGTGTGCTTCACTCAGCATTTTTATGTTTATGTTTTCTTCTCCAGTAGCTGCAGTCATGGAGTTCCCAAATGATTCCACCAGCTTTGCTGACCCCAGACACTTCCGTCTGTACAATGACTCCCTGTTCCAGAACAACTTCAGCGCCTTCAACGGGACTGACAGCTTCTTCCCGAGGGGCGTCAAGATCACTATAGCAGTGGTCTACATGATTGTCTGCGTGGTGGGGCTGGTGGGAAACTGCTTGGTCATGTATGTCATCATCAGGTAAGCTGACAGGTCAAAATAACTTCATAAATTACTGAATGAATGGAAAACAGGATGGAACTTCATGTATTATTCAGAATAAAATGAGAAGTTGTAGGTTATGGGTTTGGTAATAGTACACTGCACAGCTTTTTTGAGAGCCACGAGGAAAAACCTCTGCATTCTGACAGCAGACCACAGGGTCATGACCTTCGGCTCAGAGACTGAAGTGTTTATTTGCTGCGTTGGACAGTTCAGTACTCAAAGTGGTCTTTTTTTTTTTCTTTTTTTATCTTTCCTTTTATTGTCCCTCACCGACTTAACCTGTGGCATAGATATGAGGCAAGAATTCTGGCTTGACTAGGAAACCTGCTGGAAACAGAAATCACTTTTGCAATTCTGTTGGGTGCCACTAATGTTTTTACAAATTAGGGACTGTTCCTTTAAGAGATGTTAAAGGGACAGTACATCCAATAATGAAACATTTGTCCAAACCTCCATATGAAAATTAATTTCCAATCCATCCAAAACAAAAATGTTTTTGTTTACATAATATATGAGTGTGTACTATGTATTTTTATTATGCATATATAAATACAAACATGCATGCATATATTTAAGAAAAATATTTAATGTTTATATTTTAAATATTTATATAATATCAAATATGATAATATAAATATATGCATTTATATACATGTAAATATATATATATATATATATATACTGTACACATACATATTACACATATGTAAACAAAAACCTTTAGTTTGCATAGTTTGACAGCACTATATCATATATCTATATTTTGCTATAGACTTAAATATATAGTTTATATCGACACAGTCAACAACTGAAAATAATAGTTTTATATTTCATGAAATTGTAGTCTTTTCCTTCATTACAGCCATAAACTACTTATATAGCCGTAAACTTTGTATATTTGCCTGATTTTCAAATGTTGCTTTGTAATGTTTGTAATGATTCACCTCATAGCTGGTTGGTTTAGTGCAGAACGCCACAGAAAATATTTTGTAGATAGTCTCTGTGTGTATTTATTTTAGTCCATAAAATGAAAGTCAATGGGGTCCATTGTTATTTCCATTCACACTCTTTCTGTTTGTTTACATGCTTTCTCTCAATTATCTCATCTTTTCACCCCCTCATCCCCCACCTCAACCCTTTCTCTCTATTCCTGTGTTATTATAAAACATATATGTGCTGTGGTCCTGGAGTTTCACTGTATGAGGGAAAGCTACAATGGTGGGTCAAAAATCTGTATCGTAACTAATCATGGCACTTTGTCTTTTTTTTTCAATAATGGACTTTCCTGTTTACCTCATTTCATGAACCATCTTGAAATACAAAGACCTTTTTGCATCTCCTTCACAATCTCTAACAGTTTTTGCTTATGTTTATACTGTATATGCCAGAAACTAATTTTTAGTAATTATTATTGATGGTTTAAACATGTTAATGCTTCTATCGCAATATAATTTCAATATGAGGAGCCCAATATTTATAATGTTAGCCAAGACACTACAAGCTAAACAGACTTATAGAATACAATAATCTTTTGGCTTTAATGGCAAGGTCACATATGTAGCCAATTTAATACCATTTGGTTTCAGACATCTATGCTGCGTCCAGATCCAAAGGCAGCTGCTTTGCTGTTTCATTGCCCAGTCAGTGCATAACAAGGCTACATTTTTGTATGAAGACACCTTTTAAGAAATTTGGTTCCAGTTTGCATTTTAGGGCTCCATGTGGTCATGTCTAATGATCTAAAACAAATTCAAATGAGCTAAATGATTATTTTATAGCTGATACACTCTTAAAATAAAGGTTCTTTATTGGCATCTATGGTTCAATGAAGAGTCTTTGATATCCACAGAAAGGTTTAGTTCTACTAAAGATTCTTTCTAGAGTAAAACATTTTTTTATAATGTTCTTTTTTAAAATGTTCTTCACACTAAGAAAAAAACCCACATTATTTTAAGAACTGTTCCAGGGGAATCTAAAATGGCTCTGCTATGGCATCCCTGCTGGAACCTTCATTTTTAAGAATGTATAGAATCATAAGCTGAAAAGAGGTTTCTGTTTTTAAATAGACATTTTAAAATCTTTTACTTCTTTCAACCACTTCATCAGATGCCATTTTTATTATTTTAACCATAAGCACACAAAGGATTATGGGATTTTTTAGCCAGTGAAGTAACAGGATGTTATGCCAAATTCAGAACTGTCATAAGGGTTATTTATTCACCATCATATTGTTGCAAACCTGCATGACTCTCCTGTTTCTGTAACATAAAAGAAGATACCTTGATACATGTCTCATTATGTATGTATATATATATATACAATAGATGTCAGGGGCTCAATGGCTACCAAAATGGTTTGTTTACCAAAATTCTTCAAAATATTTCTTTTATGTTTCACCTCTGTACTGCTCAAGAAGGCGGAGTCATTTTGGTTTTATACTGTATACAGACGTGTCCTGAACTGTCCATCTGGTTGTGTCTGGTTGTCCCGTAATGATATTGTACCGTCCATGGTGCATAGTGATGTACCAGAGATTAATCATCGGACAGCCTAGGCTTCCTGTTCTGTGCTGAGTCTTTAGGCCGTCACCCACTCAGGCCCAGCTCACCCACCTTCTCCATCTGCCAGCATGCGTGGAGGCCACAAATGTGTTTACTGTCCCTCCCTCTCTGAGGGAAAGTGTATGATTACGAGTCTGATGTATCACTGCTTTTGCTTGGATGAGTGCCGTTGATGATTTCAGCTGTGAAGGTTGTGGCGTTCTCTCTCTGTTCACTCTCTCATAATGTATTGTTTTGTCTCCTCCTTGCACATTCTGTCGTGTGAATCACTCGTGTGTTGGTGTGTAGGAATGTGGATGTAAGCGGTTACTTCTGCCTTGCTGTTCTTTCCCTCTTTAAGAGAAGAGCTTTCCTGCCAGACCAGCGCTTTCACCAATCTCTACCAATCAGAAGCATCGACCCACTGGCAGGATGAAAGCATATATGCATCATTCTAATCAGTTTGTGTTGTTCTGGTCTAAATGCTGAGTCAATCCACTCTCTAAAAGCAGTCGTTCCTGGAATGCTTGAGCAATTTCCATGTGTTGTCTGATGACATTGACTAGTGTCTTTTTACAGTTAAAACAGATTGAAGCGTCAGATGTTTGAGGAAGTAACTGAGTGGCTGGTTATTTCATGAGTGGCTTGTTGTAAGGGATGATGAAATTCAAATGATGGAAGATGTTGCCATATCTATCCATTCAACCATCCATTTCTCTCACTGACCATCCTTCTGTCTGACTGTCTATCCATCCATACTTCCATTTCTTTGTCATTCATCCATTTGCCTGTCTGCCTCTCCACCCATTCATCATTCTGCACATCAGTCCAGCTGTTTTTCCATTTTTCCATTCATTGTTCCAGAGATCCTGTAATTTTTGGCTTGTCTATCTGTGTATTCCATCCATCCATCCATTCATCCATCTGTCCATCCATTCAGGTATCCATCCACCTGTTCTACCCCCATCCATCCGTCCATCTATCTATCCTTCCACGGGTTGTCTTTTCAGCCATCCATCACTTATTAAATTTTTTATCTATCAATTTATCAACCATCACTTCTTAACCATCAATTCATCCATCCATTCAAGTCGCGTAGTATACTATCATTGGGTTATCTGTCTAACTAGGTGCATCCATCTATCCATCAATCTTCCCTTTCTTTTATCTCTCTGTACATCCACGTGCTTGTCTATCCATGAATTGTCTGTATATCAGTGCACATCCATCCATCCATCCATCCATCCATAAATCTTTTTATCTGTATATCTACGTGCAAGCCTCATTGCATCCATCCATCCATACATCTGTCTGTTCATTCATCTATCCATATGTCCATCCATCCATTGGCTGGGTGTCTACCTCCATCCATAGGTATGCTATCCTGTTTATCCATCCATCCATCCATGTGCTTATCTGCCCATCCACACATCTATCCATCTGTCCATGGGTTATCTGTCTATCTAGGTGCATACATCTACCATCTATATGTCCATTCTTTTTTCCATTCTGTAGATCCATGTGCTTGTCTATTCATGAGTTATCTGTCTATCTGTGCACATCCATCGATCCATCCATCCATCCATCCATCCATGCATCCATCAATAAATCTCTTTATTATCCCATTCATGTGTTATCTGTTTATCTAGGTGCATACTTCAATCAATCCATCCATTTGCCTGTTCATTTATCTATCCGTATGTTAATCCATCCAGTGGTTGGGTGTCTGTGCACATCCATCCATCGGTATTTCTTCCTGTTTGTTTGTCCATCCATCCATCAATTATTATCTAATAATAATAATAATAATAATAATTTGTATTTATATAGAGCCTTTCCAGAGCTCAAGGACACTTTACAATGAATGTAACAAAGAAGAGATACGAACAGACATTGAAGGAAAACAGAAATCAAGTAGAGAAACATTAGGTCAACAAACATACAAGAAGTCAAATATAACAAACTGGAAATACAAAACAAGACCTAAGAGACAAACATGCAGAGGTCAAGTGGATTAAACAAAGTGGTCAGTTTATCAAATCAGAGGTGTAACATTCAGAAAACAAGTGAGTTTTGAGTAAATATTTAAATTCTGAGATATTATTAACAGAACAGAGTGAGCGTGGTAGAGAATTCCAAAGTTTAGGCGCAGGAACACTAAATGATCTGCCCCCCATTGAAGAGAGGCGGTACCGAGGGACAGCGAGAAGGCCAGAATCGGAAGAACGCAATGAGCAAGTCGGGATGTAGGGGACAAGCAAATTGCAAAGATAAGAGGGAGCTAAGCCATTTAAGGATTTAAAAGCAAGGAGGAGAGTTTTGAATTTAATACGGTAGGCAACTGGGAGCCAATGGAGATCACACAAGATTGGGGTTATATGAGCAGAACGTTTGGTGTGAGTGAGTATTCTAGCCGCAGAGTTTTCTAGGAGCTGTTTATTCTTATATCTGTCTGTACATCCATCCATTAATTGGCTTTCTATCATGCACTTCCATTCATATGTCCATCTTCCTATTTCTTTGTCCTTCTATCTGTGTGCTTCTTTATCTATGCATATCCATGCATGTCTGTTCGTCCATCCTTTCTTTGGTGTTTGTCTATTCATGCATCTGTATGTACATCTACCTGTCTGCTCGTTCCTCTTTCTGCCAATCAATCATCCTCTGAACTCTCTGGAAGAGCTTTGAGGTAGAGGTGTGCTTATGGGCATTTGGAGAGAGTTCTCTTCCAGCTGGCTTCAGCTGGGTCCTGTCAGATCAATACTGGAGCTGTAATGAATTCATCCTCTCTCACTGGACTCAAGACAGTACATTACAAGGAAGAATGAATATGAAACTGCATAACAGTGTTAGCACTGCCCTGGCGTGCCCTAAATTCAGTGTAAATGCTGTTTGGCTGTAGTGATGCTTTTGTGTCTGATGGAAATTTATTCTAAGTATTAAGTTCTGTTTTTTATGTTGGGCCTTCTGTGTAAAATGTTTTTAATGTAATTAAATCACGTTATGACTGGCTTCCATTTAGTATAAGGTGCAGTTTCACCATAAGAACACCCATAGTTTTCCACTAAAAGCATGATTCATTTAATCTCATTTTTTGTTTTATTTATTTAGTCTGGGCTGATCTCAGGTTGAATGTGTTTTACAGTCCTTTGACTGTTTTAGAAATGGCTTTTGTCTATATCCAACACTGGACATCAGAGCTTTTATTTGTTCATGCATGGGTGCATAATCAGTGTGCCAGTGACTTAGGGTGTCCAACTTCATTGGCTCATTATATATGAGTTTATATGCAGATTTATGCTATTAGCCCCTTACCCTTATTAAAGTCGATGCAATGAAATTGTTACCAGCAAATTAGCAGGGCTTGCAAAATCACTAGACAGTAGCCGGCATATTAGAATATGCAGAGTGTGACTGATTATAATGTATACATGCGTGTTTCCTGTATGATCAGGCATGCATAAAGGAAAGTGAAAAGGCCTGGAAATATATACAGTAGTTGTCAGGGAGGTTTTCAATAAAAGGCTTTTCTTTGAGACTCTGAATGGCTTTTTTTTTTGACATCTCTGACTGCAGTGCTCACATAAAGTGTGGTCTGCTCACTTAACTAAAACATAAAACCGCCAAAGAATTCAAAAGAATCCCATGAGCTGTGATCAGTCATCAGGGTTATGGTGCATTTATTAAGACCATTTTCAATGCAGATATGTCATTTCAGTATGATGACATACACAGATATGTCATTTCAATATGAACTACATTTATTCAGTTCAGGGAATATGTCAATTCAGGGAATTCTTTTGAAGCCTGACTTGAGAGGACATCGGTGGCACTACATCAGTGAATTTCTGTCAGTTGAATTAGTCTGAATATTCAGAACATCAGGTTGTTCTCATAGTTGATTCAAAGCTTACCAGATTAATAGTGTGTTTGGACTGGACAAAGTAGTGGGCCTTAAAGGGATAGCTCAATCAAACAAAAAATACTATTTCATCATTTACTGAAAATGTACTTATTCAACAATCCTGTGTTTTTTTCAAATAAATTCAGCCTTGGTGAAAATAAGAGACTTCTTTCAAAAATATACCAAAAAATATCTTACTGCCCCCTAAATTTTGAACTGTAGTCCATATTTACTATATAACTGAATGGAAAATGAAGGTTCATACAGCTTAAGAGCTTGAGGTGAGTGTGAATGTCCATGATTGAGTGAATTATTCTTCACTTTAATCCAGTGTAAGCTGTTGAAGCATTGCGCACAGCAGCTGATATCACCTTTTTGCATGATCTCTGCCCTGGACTTTACTGCTTCAATGATGCTATAGGGCCTAAACACCTTGCGATCACTGAGGTCAGTACTTTATTTTCGAAATGCTGAAAAACACATTCATGCACGTATGCCTGGCCCTCTTGAGTATAGCAGTGCTATACTTGAACATCTATAAACAACAAGCAGGACCTCGCTTTACTGCAATTCACAGGTTACCTCAGTAATTGGCCACTGAATAGGAAATTATAGACTAAAAGGTCTAGATATAATGAATTTATTTATTGTGCAGAAAAAAATAGTTCTGCATGCTTCACGGCACCTTATGATAGTCTTTGTGCAAACAAAGTGCTGTATAAATGAAATCTAAATTAATTAAACCTTTTATGTCTGACCTCTTTCTCTGTCTGCATTCACCTCATTGTCTTTCTCTTGATTAGAAGCACAGGTTGACAAAGATTTCCAAACCTCTTAATTAAAACATAAAGAGACTTTCTTCTCTTTCTGTGGTCACGTTGTCGCTACAATTGGCGTTATTAGTTTTGCTCCATTGCTTCTTAACGTCTTGCAAAAAAATAAAAGGCTTCAATGAGTAAGTGCATTGTTGCATTTGAATCGTGTGCTCCTATGCACAACAATTCATTAGCTGTGATCAAAGCAGCATTGCTGATAAAGAACATGAAATGCTTCAAATCTGTGTTTCTACTCCTGTTAGGACTGAACAGTGACCTTGAAATTTAAGAAATTGTAGGTTGTTCTCAAATTTTGATCTCTGTGTATACATGTATGTCTTTTTTTTTACTTTCACTTTTTAAAATGATGATTTGTCATATATCCTTTATTCCTGCGAGAATAGCCAGGCGGCTGGGATAGATAGATAGATAGATAGATATATAGATAGATAGATAGATAGATAGATAAGCATGTTAAACACTAAGCAGAGAATAAGACCCAATGTTCACAGAGAATGTAACACTAACAGATGTTGTTTAAAGTGACTGTCTAACCACACTAACCTCAACTAATCCAAATTCCAAATTCATAAAGTAAAAAAATCAGAAGGGAATCTTTTATAACATAGCTGTGCAATTACAAGCGCTTTAATTTACAGCCCATCATCTACTTTATTGTCATCTGCACCTGAATGGCTCTGGCACTGAGCTGATGCACCATTGGAAAACGAATTCTGTTTATGACTATACGCAATGTGGAATATTTAAATCCAATGTGCCTGCAGACCCTCACTGTATCCCAAACATGATGAGTCCCAAGCTCTCTTCAGTGAATGGGTGCCGTCAGAATGAAAGTTGAAACAGCTGATAAAAACATCACAACAATCTATGAGTAATCCATATGAAACAAACCCATCAGTTATAAAGTGAAAAGCAGGATGTTTGTAAGAAACACATTCACTGTTAAGACCTTTTTTCTTTCTAACTTTTTTTACTGGAGAAAGCAATATTATGGACTATGGATTTGTTTATGACACACTCACAGCTTTTCACTTCACAAGATGTTAATTAATTGAATGGAATTGTGTGGATTACTTGTGGATTGTGATGTTTTTATCAGCTGTTTTTAACATCTTGATGGCACCCATTCACTGCAGAGGATCCATTGGTGAACAAGTGAAGTAATGATACATTTCACCCAAAATGTTCTGATGAAGAAACAAACTCATCTACATCTTGGATGTCCTTAGGGTGAGTACATTTTTAACAATTTTTTTTTTTTTTTTTTGTACAAGCTATTGCTTTAAGATGTTTATAGCTTTCTCCATTGGTAATTTCTCTATGCCCTACCTGAATGCAAAATGATGTGCCTTTGTACTTTGTCGCACTAGACTTTGTTTCAGCCTCCAGCGTGAGGACAGAGCTCACTGTGCGTAAATACTTATGTACAGGTGTGTGAGTTGATAATGTAGTGCGTTTGGCAAAACATGCAAAAGCAGTCAGACACAAATGCGCTTGGCAGACATGAAGTTGTGATTCCCAGCAGCTTCTTGCCAAATGAGAGACCTGTAAAATTGTGCAGTCATGCACTTGTTCTGTTCGAATGTGTGAATCATTAATTATGTATAGGCAGGGGCTAATTCAATTCACTTCCCTTTCCAGGCTGTTTGTTTTTGAAGTCACTGGATATGTTGTGTCTGTAATAAAGATGCCACAGGTTGACGGCTTGTGTTCAGTCTCTGGGTAATTGTTACAAAATCTAAACTCAGTTAATGTGAATGTGTCTGCAGGAGCATTTCTAAATTTCCATTACAAGGAAACAAATGAGGAATTGTTGAGTCTGTTGATGTTTTTCAAACTAAATTTAATTTATTTTATGCAATTATGGCAACCCTGTTAACAACATTTTGGAACATGTCTTCATACAGGTTAAATCTCTGATTTGTGTGAATATTTTGAAGCAATAAAACAACAATCAATATAATAAAAAAATTAATAAAACACTACACCAAAATGTAACATATTAGCGTATTTAACATAAGCTGTCAATCAGCACTTAGTAGGGGAATCAAAAGTGGAGGGTGGGTGGAGTTTTTACTGTATTTGATTAAAGAAATGCAGCCTTAAGAGCTCAAAACACTTTCAGAAACATCAAATAATCTAAAACCCTTAACTGCTGAAGCGTAGTTCATGTGTAAAATGTCCTGTGTGTCATGCTTTATTAATTTTACAGTAGATAATAGTTTATCTGGCTTCTCTACTTAGGAGGATTTATGCCCCTAATAATTTACAAGAAATTATGAGAGACCAAAGTGTTTCCTTTTTTTTGTCATTCCCATTTTATCTTTATATATTCTGGTTGAGACTGGTTGTATATTATTTTCTCTCATCCAATATTTACTTTTCATTGTCATGTGTTATTATAACAAGTTGATTTAATTATACCAAGTTAAAATATGCAATTAATTGAAAAATAATTTTGGACTTTAACATTTGCATAACCGAGTTGTTGATGACAAGCAATTTATTTGATTTAGTTCAATTAGGTTAATTTCACTTGCACAAAACCTCTGAAAAATCTGTGGTTTATGGTTTCTGTTAAATTCTGAATTACCAAAATGGTTTCGTGCAGAATTCTCGACAATGCTGATTGATATTTGAAAGCTGAAGAGTTTGTTTTTCATGCTTGTTTGATTTTTGCCCACACAGTTTTAATTGAGTTGTTTGTTGTCTCTCCGTTCTCTTGTCCTTTTCTATGCATAGTAATCCTCTCAGGGCCTGCTGGGTATTATCTGAACCACTGGCAGGGACTGGCACATAAGAAATTTGGTTTTTGATTATGTTCAATCAAAGCAGAAGCTTTACACAAGCAGCCATGGGCTTCACCCAGCATGACATGAAATGTGTACAACAGCACAGCAAACGTCTGGAGTCACAAAGCTTTTGATTAAACCTTTACAATTCTGCATTACTAGGATCAGTTACAAAAAAGCCTGTCAATAACTATTTTACCATTAAAGTTTAATAATTAGGCCTGAAGCTGTGAATACAAGACCCCGACTGATTTGCTTAAAAAAAATGAACACTGGGAATTTCCAGCTGATTACTGCTCACACATTTGTTCAGGAAACTGCCAAAGCATCCATTTGGCAGAGGCTGCAGCTTGATTTTGAAGTTGCATATATATATATAAGGGAATAAATTTAGCATTTCTGTCCTCCCTTGTTATAATGATTGTCATTACACTAATGGTGCCAGTCATGCAGTTTGTTTTGCTTAGTTTTGGCTGAACATTATCTGTGCCACCTTAATATATCTTTTAATTTTTTTATATTTATGATCTATGCATGCCAAGGATACAACTAAACAACCACTTCTTTCTCTTTTTCCAAAAGAACATGTCCTGATGCATGTAATTTAGAAATATGTATCGATTCATATGTGGTTTGCATTATTTCTGGTTCAGCGAATTCTTTTTCAAATCCTTGTCTTTCAATGACAGACTGGCATTGATGAGCCACTATATTTTTATACGAGTGTAGCAATATATATTGGCAAAGCACAGTCAATCTTTCCCATTTTATGTAGCCATACTTGTAAATTTACTTCATAAAGTCATCTGCAAAGCGTCTGAAAGAACCAATTGCTCTGTGATTTCAATCAGTTGATCACTTTTGGTTGTGTATAGGACAGTCATATTTATTCTGTAGAGTGAGCAAATATAATTGTACTCAAGTACATCTACATGATGACTACTTCAGCAGAAGAATTTTTGTCTCATTGCTGGAGTTAATGCAGAACGAGTGACATTTGATGCAATGCTAAGTAAAGAAAAAAAAAACCTCCCTCTTTTGCACAGTATTTGATATTTTGTAAAAGAGTTTTATCTAGAAATATTTTTTTTATTAAATATTTATTGTCTTAGATGTTGACAATTCAAATATGTCATCCATCATTTATGAATCAAGCTGTCTTTTGGCTGCAGAGGAGCAACAGTAAAATTTGTTATAGATCCCAAATGGAAGATAGCGCACCAGTAACTGCATCGTTCAAATCACACTGGGGCATTTATGTCATGTGTACATATGTACAAATGATTAATGGCATGCATATGGCTTATGTACTTTACTCAGTATTACATTCTTTTGGTTTTAGAAACAGCAGTTCACACAGATTTATCAGAGAAAACATTTGATGAGGTAACACAAACACATATCCTTTTTGTGTTTATGGGTTTAACGTCTGCTACTGTACTCCAACAACTGTACAGAATTTTTATGGGCTCTTGTTGGTCCAGTTGTTTATATCACAACCTTTTGCTATCTGCTATACACTACCATTCAAAAGTTGGGGTTGGTTAGATTTTTTATGTTTTGAAAAAGTCTTATGTTGGCCAAAAATACAGCAAAAATTATTATGATGTTATTACAGTTCAAAATAACATTTTTCTAATATAGTAAAAGCTGAATTTCATCATCATTACTCCAGTCTTCGGTGTCACATAATCCTTCAGAAATCATTCTAATATCCCAATCTGCTGCTCAAGAATCATTTACTATTATTATCAATGTTGAAAACAGTTGTTTTGCTTTTTATGTCAAAACGTGATTTTAAGCAGATTTTACTATTTCATCTCTTCACATTTAACATTTGTAGCTCAGGAGGTCTTCACTAAAGCATGTCTTCATGTCTTTTGCAGATCAGGTGTCGGAGTGAGAGTCTCTACAGAAACTCTTCCCTCTTGTGACTGACACACACACACACTCACTCACTTACTCACTCATACACTCACTGCATAACTCTGCTGCTTTATTAAGATTTGAGATATTACTCGGCAGAAAATGAAATTAAATTCCAGCAATCTCAGCCCTTCCCCTGTGACTTCAGTGGCTGCAAGACAAAAAAAAATTATACAATTAACATAAATATATCATCTAACGTGGCAGGCCATATAATATTTATAGCAGATCAAGTGATTATTCATTCTTTTTCCTGCATGGATACATGATCTGTGTAGAGACTGTTTCATGAACCAAAATTAGAATTGATCTCATGCTAAAAGAACAATAAAGCACTGGCACTTTTCTCTTAGAAATCAGTAAACTTATATTTATAGTAAGCAGTCTCAGTTTTGATGATGATCAAATGTTAAAAAGAGCTGTAAGCAGATGAGCATTGGGTTAGGTTTAGTTTAGAAAAAGTCTCTTATGTTTTCAAAGGCTGCATTTGTTAAATCAAAACAATTGTTATGCTTTGTATTTTTTTGTGGAAACCATAATACACTGTTTTCATGATTTTCCAGCGAATAGAAAATTCAAAAGAACAGCAATTGTATGAAATACTGTATAAATCCTTTGTAACATTATAAATGTCTTTACTGTCACTTTGGATCAATTTAATGCATCCGTGCTGTATAAAAGTATTGATTTCTTGTAAAACACAAACACACAGTGACCCACAGATGTTGAGAATAATATTACTACTTTAAAATTATGTCAAATTATTTGTACATTCTGTGATTCTGTTCTTCATGAAGAATGGATGTGGTGCTCTCTCATGTGATATTCCCGCATTACAGTCCAACAAGTACCAATTAAATACAAATTAAAATTGGAAAGCATTCCAGAGAACTCATTGTTTGGTCTTACGCTTCCTATATCTAGCATCAGTTAACAGCCTGAGTCTGGCCCAAGCCCAAAAGAGTCTGTAGACATCCAGGCCAAGATTGTGTAAATGAGACATGATTATAGAGGGAGAGAGGAGCTGCTGTGTATGAATGTATTCCCACTGGTTTCCCCAAAAGCTCATCGCAGCCTCATCAGATCTGAACGCTCTTCTCCCTCCCTGATGTCTCAACCTTGATTACTCTCACCCCATCCCTCCACTTCATTGATCTCTCTCTTCTACACTCCTCTCTCTGCTGCTCTCAGGCTCAGGGTCTAGTTTCAGTACTGTTTGATCCCAGTCTGGTTTTCAAGGAGTTGAAATGCTGTCAGTGCAAGATCAACCACAATTCTCGTGAGTCCCTTCCTCTATCCATCCCAGACTAACAGAGACTGAATCTCAGCCTTCAGTCTTCACATTTCAAAGCTAACTCTCTCCATCCAGTGAGATTTTTTTTTCTCATCCAACTTTATTTTTCTCTCTACAACCATGCCTGCTGTGAAATGTTTAATCTATCTAGTTTTAGTTTGACTTGCTAACCCTGCGGAAAACCAACCTAGATCAGCTCGGCTGGTGACAAACACATGGGACACAACGTGACCCCTGACTTTATTTGCCATTTGGTTTGAAAGCAACAGCATTTCAACTATGAAGTGAATCAGAGACTAGCATTAGAATATGCTTAACACAAATGGTCCATGTCATTTTATCTTCTCTTTATTTTATTACATACTGTATATAACATCATAACACTCGTTACCCCAAAATCCAACTGGCTTCACACCATTACAACCATAGACCAGAAAAAAACTTCATTTCTGTATTCAGCCAAATGTAAATGAACAATATATTAGTAGTTGACGTACTGAATCAGTGTTTCCTATGGTGTGACAGAAAAATGTAAAAAACAAACAAACATTAAACTAAACATTAAACTCTAATGCTATTTAAAACTCTAAGAACAAAGATAAATTTTGCTCATTTTTTATTTTAAGTTTATTTATTTATTTTTATTTAGTTTATTTATTTTATTTTTTTTTGCTGTCACACCATAGTAGTACACATATGTATTTAAAACTTAAAAAGATAAAATTTAATATATGTTTAATATATTTAATATAGCCTACACTGTAAATGCAAATTTCACAGAAAAGACTGACCAGCACACTCTTTACAATGTCTCTGTGTTCTGCAGACAAAAGTAAATCATAATGAAGTCATATGGAACGATATAGTTGAGTAAATGATATGCATCGTGTAAGAGCCATTTATCTTATTTGTTTTTTTATATAGATGAGAAATAAATTATTGTTTGGATTAAGAAATTGTTAAGTAAATGTACTTAAATAATGTGTCATGTAAAGTGTCATATAAATATTGAAAATAATGCTGAAGTCATTTCTGGCAAGAACTGTTATAATTTTTCATGCCAAGACTGGTGCGCAACAGTTTTTTGACTGTGTAACATTTCCAGTAAATGTTTGTTATTGAACTTGCAGAAAAGAAAATTACTGGACACTCACACATAAGAAGAAGCAACCGAAATCACGAATCATTGCTATTACACATCTTTTAAAGAAACATTACTGCTGCAATTTGACAGCCTTCAGGACTAGGGTAATATTTCAGATTATATAACACTTTAATAAGGTTTCAAAATTGGGTCCCTCTTGTCAACACCATCAGATATTTACGAAAGCCAGTCATGTCAAAGTCAGCCTTCATCCCAGAGGTACCTTTTTCCATATTTCACCTGCTGAGAGTTTAATAAAGTCACACAGACTCTGGTGAGGTAGATTTGCTTAGGTTTAAACTGATTTGTCAAAATCTATGATATCTGACAAGGCATTACAGACATATACTGAGTAATAAAAACACAAATTTTGAGAAAAAAGGAGTGGGAGTCTTAAATCAGATAATTTACTGGCATATATATTTTCTGAAAGCCATTTAAAAACCAGTCAAGATATAATTGGGAACTGAGTTTGTCCAAACAGCCTATCGTCTTCTTTTAGTCATGTTCTGTGTTTGAAATCATATTTGAAATCTTATTTATATACTCAGTTTGTCATATATGCTAATATGTTTTTTTAATCATTGAGTTATTGAATTGTAAGTGCAGTGCTGTCATCAAAATATTCAGTTATAAGATGATTACCATTAACTTCTAACGATGAAATCTGTTCGCTGCTTATTAAATATGTTATATTAGTGAAAACAGGGTGTTGTTTTCATTTGCCGGCTAACTTGTCACAATAAACCCAGAGGAGCTCATAAGCGGTGTGCTAATATTGCTGCTGTAGCTCTTACACACCCATACAGATTTATAATTAGGATTATGAAGTCCAATGAAAGTATTATCATGTGTGTCATTTCACAGCAGTGTCTGCCAGTGCTTGTATTGTACTGTCATACAGCTGAAGATATGAAAACACTGAGTGAGAATGCAATTCCAATCTCATGTTCCACTTCCTAGGAGGTTCAACAAATAATCTAACTGTACAGTATTTGATGACATAAGTTTTGACGGTACTTACTGCTGGATCCACAGGCCTTGTGTTTTGATTCTATTTCATCGGATTATTATTTTTTTATTTTCGTTTTTTCTGTGGTGATGTTTGTGGTGTTGGATGATTAAAATGGCTCTATACCTGCGTGACTCAGGACTGGAGGAGGATGTTTTGCTGTCTTTCTTCACTTCTTCACTATACTCACTCAGGCTGGCTCTCGCTGTTGCATAACAATCTGAAAAAGGACAGCAGAGGAGGAAAAAAGCATGTCTAATGTGGCTGTATTAGAGAAAAGAGAGAGTTTCTTTATTATTATTATGCCTATTTATTTCTTTGCATCAGTGGTAGATTCACTGGTTAATATGACTTGTTTACTGGCACTGCTGGGATTAGACTTTAATTTGCATTGCATGCCATTAAAGAGCACTAAAACAGAAAATTGAAAATGAGATTGACCTGTGTGCTGACTTCGAATAAACCGCTGATAAAACCTAATAAAAAAAAGCTAGTGTAAATGCATATTTGGACCATTGAGGTAAAATATTTTGCAAATGTATTCAAATTATTGCTTTATTTTGTATATTTTTTCTCTCATTTTTTTGTTTGTGTATTCATGCTAATTCAGTGTCCATTCATCCAGCTTTTATACATGCTTACATGCAGCAAAACTGATTTAGAAAGGATTGGAATTGATGTAGCATGACGATGTCAGAAGCAGGACCTCATTATGCTAAATATATTCAAATTCTTTTAAATTATATGAATGAGAACTCTCATAAAAAAAAACAAACAAACAAATAAATCCAGGCTTATTATCCAAACAGATAATACTGTAGAAGCATCAGACACAACTTCCCACCTGCTGAACCTGTCTGAATACCACTTTTTCCTGTCATTACTGTTAAATTTCATTTTGATTACAGAGGCACAAAACAGCAGATTAGATCAAGCTGATATAAGGATCACTTCATATCGCAAAACATTTGCTCTGCATTTCAGCTCAAAATAAGTGACTGATTTCATTTTGGAGAAAAGTTTGTTTGTAAATATTATAATTGCAGTAATCAAGTCAACTTACACTTTCGAAAAAGACCCACCCCAGCTTCGTTATTGTTGACAAGCCATGGTACTCTCACCTCAGTTCAAGCAGAATGGAAATTTTCTTAGCATCATATATAAATGACGATACTCCATAGAGGGTTATAGGAAAACGCCACCGTTTTTCCATACTCCACTATGTTCTTCCCTCAACTCGATACATATCTCTCCGTCTCTGTGCATGCACTTAATCACTTTAGCGTGCGGCACCACTATGTTAGCATTTAGCTTAGCTCCATTCATTCCTTAGGATTCAAACAGGGGTAAATTTAGAAACCACCAAACACTTCCATGTTTTCCCTATTTGAGGACGGTTACATGACTAGTTGCACGAGTAAGTATGGTTGCACAAAATAAAACGTGGATATTTTTTAAGTGGATAAAAAAGATAACTATAATATATGGATATGGAATATATGGAGGAAGAGCACTTCACAGCACTTTGACCTCGGCGCAGTAATATCATCACCCCTGAAAACTCCTCCTCTCCCTCTACCTTCCATCGATACAACCAAGTAGTGATGATATTACTGCGCAGAGGCTGAAGTGTTCTTCTGCCAATAGGGAAAACGTGGAAGTGTTTGGTGTTTCCTAAATTCATCCCTGTTTGGATCCTAAGGAATGAATTGAGCTAAGCTAAATGCTAACGTAGTGGCGCCACACGCTAGAGTGATTAAGTGCATACACTGAGACGGGAGCGATATGTATCAACTTGTCTAAGTTGAGTTTAGAACATAGTGGAATATGGAAAAACGGTGGCGTTTTCTTTTAATACACAAAATTTTTCAAGTTTAAGTCCACTAATGTTAATCTATTCTATGGTCTAAATAGTTTTTTTGGACAAAAGTGGATTTGGTGTTATGATTGATCAGATCACCTGTCAATCAAACTGCCTGCAAAGGAGTTTTCATTTCTCCGTGTTTTTTTGTAGAGGTGGAGCTGTGGTGAATGATAGGATCGTTGATACAGAACAGCAACTGCTATCAACCTTTCTCAAACATCATAAAACACTTGCCAACCAAATAATTACCACTTTTCATGCGTTGTCATGGCAGTTCTCTGTTTAAATTTGTAATTGTTTATGACTCTTGGTGCATTTCTGCGGTGGGGATCACAGGTTGTAGTTTTCAAATAAAACAAGAGATTGCCGACAAACCATTAAAAAAGCAAAGTGGATTTGATGTGAAATGTCATTTTAATGCCGTTGTGGAGGGCCCAGGGGAGCGACAACTGATCTTTTTCCTCACAAATACAGATTTTGTCAGGATAAATGTGTTTAGCTGTTCATCCTGATTTATATTTTCATACTCTTTTTTTTTGTTGTCTCCTTCTCTGTCACTTTCCCAGATATACCAAGATGAAGACAGCTACCAACATCTATATATTTAACCTGGCTCTGGCTGATGCACTGGTTTTGGCTACGCTACCCTTCCAGGGCACAGACGTGTTCCTTGGTTTCTGGCCCTTTGGCAATGCCCTGTGTAAGGCGGTCGTCTCCATCGACTACTATAACATGTTCACCAGTGTGTTCACCTTGACCGTGATGAGCATGGATCGATATGTGGCCGTGTGCCACCCGGTGAAAGCACTGGACATGCGGACACCCCACAAGGCCAAAGTGGTCAATATTTGCGTGTGGGTCTTGGCTTCAGCCATAGGGGTCCCAGCTATGGTACTTGGAGACGTGGAGAATGACAATGGTGAGTTTGTATATATATATATATATATATATATTTTGATCTATTTATGTTTTTCTTTTCTTTCTTGTAATTTAACTTAATATTCTCTCCAACTATTTTATCTGATATTCATAACTGCACATTATTTCTGCATAATTTTAAAAAGCGTCCTCAAAAAGTAAGTGCTATTAGCATTTTAATTTAATATCCAGGTTCAATTTTGAAAATACACCACTGTAATGTTTGGAATTAATTAATTAAATTATTTATTTATTATTATATATTTATATGTTTACTTTTGCGTCTCAATTCAGAGTTTGCAATTCTAAAAAAAAAAGTCAGAAATGTAAAATATAAACTCAAAAAAATTTGAATTTTAAGTTTATCTCCCTGTTCTGACTTTTTTTTAGAATTGCAAGGGAAAAAGTTAGAATTTTCACATAAAAAAGCATAAGAAGAATCATGTGACACTGAAGACTGGAGTAATGATGCAAAAAATTCAGTTTTGCATCACAGAAATAAATGACATTTTTAAATATATTAAAATAGATTTTAAATTGTTACAATATTTCACAATACTACTGTTTTCACTATATTTTTTCCATCAAATAAATGCAGCCCTAATGAACAAAAAAATACATTTAAACAATAGTGTTTGTCAAATGATGAAAGTAAAACAGGTTGTAAAAGCGGTTTCCTGTTGACTTTAATGTAGAATGTTCCCTCAACTGCAGAAAATGTAATAATAATCGCAGTATAGCTCACAGGTCAGTCAGCGAATATTAAACATTTATGCAACATTCATTTGGGAGCAGCCGTTCAACTATCACAGGATGCACCAGCACGTAGAATAACAAATTGTAGCACCTGAGGCCTACAGGGGAATCGTAATATGACTGTATATGTGTGAAGGGTTTGTTTGTCAATATGCATGCACTATTAAGAGACATTAAAAAGCACATCCAAAGCTTTTCAGTGTTAATCATTTTGCTGTTATTGCATCCATTGAGGTTACAATAATTGCTCTGCAACCCTGCTCTGAAAGCAGAACCATGGGCGACCCAGAAAGCCTCCCTGTGGCTTTGAGCTCTTGATAATCATAACATTTCCTAATTGAATGAGGTTTCTTTTTAGCTGAAAAGAGCATGAAAGTACCTTGCTACATTAATTGTATTAGCAGGAAACAGGTTTAACACCATACTGAGCACTCTTTTTTTATTAAGTATATAAATGTGAATGTGTATTCAGTATGTGGGTGTGCAAGGCATTTTGAGGAAAAATATTTCTGTCATATTACAAAAAATCCTATGATTTACAATTAAAAAAAAAGATTATAGAAAAAAATAGAAAGTAATGTCAGAAAATAATGTCAAAGTAACATTTCTTTAAAAGCTGTAGCCTTTTTCAATTATTTATTATATACTTTACATATTTTGTGACGTGTTACCAATCATTCTATTTATGTCCACTCATTTGTATATGTCCTGAATCTCTGCTGTGCCCTCTCTGACATCTCTTCAGCACCCTCCGCTCTTTCATAATCTATTATTCATGAACCTAATAGATCCTAAAGAATAGTGGTTAAGCCTATTTAGCTGTATTGTGTTGAAAACCTTCTCTGATCTCTAGTTCCCTCTTTGTGAAATAATCACCACTAAACCAGCACTTACTTTGATAAAGTATTTAAATGCAGATTAGTTAATGAGGTTCATTTTACATTATAACAGTTGCTTTATATAAAATATACATTTAAAAAAGTCTGCTTCAGAAGTGATGAATTTTTCCAAACTGATTCAATCAGATACCAAAAACTCTGAGCATCGGGGTGCAGGCTTTTGTTTATCAATGTAGAATTTGTGTACGTCATTGTGATACCTCAATGTGATAACATAAACATAATCTACTAAATATAGACGAGTTGATTTTAAAGAAAAATAACAAATGAAAAAATGTGAAATCACAATCTATTTAAAAAACAACCTGATCTCACAGAATTCCGTTTAATGATCATAGACTCTAAACGCAAAATTCTGTGTTAGTGTCACGGAATCATCGAAAATTCCATGATGGGCTCATGGAAAAGATTACAATGTAAGTCAGTGACAGGCATCAGCTGTGATCCACGCACGGATATCTGGATTCAAATGTTGGGTAATGATATTGCCATTATTGCATATGTATTGGGGTGTGATTTTTCACTGTAAACGGTCACAACAGTTTTATT
>JAUMHE010000080.1:6397679-6411258 GCA_032359235.1 Enteromius mattozi
TTTGAGATTACAACTAAAACACCAAGCCCCGCCCCACGACTGACAAAAATAACAGTGTTCGGGAGCAGGTGAGAGAAGATCGAGCGCGCAAATGACATATCATGCGCGCGCGAGGGTTTGAAATGAGCAGTTTCTTCGCATAAAAACTACAATATGCCGCAGAGGTGCTGAAGTCATTCAAAGCAAGGGCATTTTTGTTGAAGTGCCTTGGCTACTTTGTAAAACACTGTTCTACTATCATGGTGTAGCTGCAACTAAAATTCCTTCAAATGTAGAACAATTGTTTCCAGAAAAATCAAGTGTTCATAAATTGTTCTCTAATGTTGATCCCCACTGTATGCAATATATACATTTCTTAAAAGTAAAGGTTTCAAAACGGGGGGCTTTCAGTGAACAGTTCTTAAAAGCACCATTTTTCTTAGTGTAAAGAACGTTTAATAATGCAAATAACCTTTTTCGGTTTCACTTTATTTTGATGCTCCCTTTAACACCTTATTTTGACTAAATAATGTTGCACTTACATACATTATTCTACTAACTTTCATTAGAGTCTTAATAGAGTATTAGTAGACTGGCAGGGTTAGAATAAGTTGGCATGTACTTGCAAAGTTACAGTAATGAGTCAGCAGATATTAATCAGTGTATATTCTAATGAGAACATTTTGAGCAATAGAAAGATTGCATGAACCATCAACGCCAATACATAACCTTAAATTTTTAAGTGTGTAGGAGCATTTTTACAGAAATGTAGCCAGAGCCCCTTATTTCCAATGAGCCTGGGTTGCAAATTTTGCATTATGTGGCATCTAATGTTTTCGTCCTCTGCCTAGAGGAGAATGTGCCTTGTTTACAGCTGAATCAATGCCACATTACAGAAATGTTAATTGCCGTGAATGGACGCGAGCCAGACAGGCTGGGAGCTTGTTAAAACCGCATCTGCATGCGGGCAACATGAGTCAGTCCAGACATCAGTGCGATGTGGAATTGATTTAAGAGTCTCT
Organism: Enteromius mattozi; assembly: GCA_032359235.1. Taxonomy (NCBI): domain Eukaryota; kingdom Metazoa; phylum Chordata; class Actinopteri; order Cypriniformes; family Cyprinidae; genus Enteromius; species Enteromius mattozi. The sequence continues at coordinate 6,398,681 of JAUMHE010000080.1, forward strand.
CGTCATATAGAATAAAATCAGACCTTATAATTGGCCGGTGAGACTTTCCATGCTGGGCTGTTTGAGCCTGGTAGCCTATAAGTATTATGAATAAGCACGTTATATTGTGACTCACAGATCCAAACCTGAGGAGGAGGCAGCTGGCAGATGATTCAGGATGAAATGCAAGTTTCATCACCAAGTGTGTGTAACAAACGAACCGCTCTTTCTGTATTGAATCTCATTCTGCCTTCACCTACCTTGAACCCTGTGAACAATAACTATAGCACACACACTTAAACAGCAGTGGCGAGAAGCACAATGAGATCACTCTCTGTGACAACCACCTATTCGTTTATCGCAGATAGACACATTCCCTGAAACTGGATGTGCGTCTCCTCAACAGCAAGTCGATGTCATTGATTTGTGAGGGTGCAGAGGCTGGGGCATAATTGAAGTTTGCAGCCAGGTTCTCTCTGTGTGTTCCGAGTGTTTGACTTGTGGAGACAGAATACAGCGGAGGCTTCAATCTCGGATGCAGGTGATGGGCAAATCAAAGGCCGGCGGCCCTTGTGTTTGGAACAGAGTGTCAAAAAAGTCAATTGCAGCAATGTGACCCAATCACAAGCACAATATACGTGACAGTCAACAGTAAAGCTTTACCTTTGGAGCCTTGCTACCATCACAATTATAAGGATGCAGGATCGCTCATGGTTAGTATCTAAAGCTTGTTAGTCTGCTCAAGCATACAATTACGGTGACAAATTTCAATTTGTGTCGCAGTTTTGTCAGCGTCCAGCATCCAACAGGACTAGATATCCTCATGGGTGTCAATAATAGAGCGCAGTAATGAGAAGTGGTAAATGAACGCCATCTAGTGACAATATTTAGTCCTGGAAAATCCAGATGAAACTGTTTGCTGGACTATGGTAACTGGTTTCTAGCTGGCTATTAGCTACTATTAGTCAGCAGCAACTGGTGAAGTTTTATTATTTTCTTTTATTTTACATTAATAACCAGCTAATGATCAACATAGCCACCATCTTAAACTTTTGAAGTAGTATATATATATATATATATATATAATTTATTTATTTTTTAGGTCAGTGGAAAGCTAGTGTGAATGGAAATTGTTAAGATAAATGTAACTGTTTTAATCCCTTATTTATTATCAGAAGATAGCATACAAATATAACGTTTCCTGCATTATAATTACATTACAGTTTTACAATGACTGGCACAATGTAATACTTTCTTTTTGCAAACGTGGTTTATGGTTTATAAACGTGGTTAATTAAGACATTGCAGATCTTTTAGAAATCAACGCTGTGATATTTTATGAAAAATATGATCGCACGTTGCCCTCTGCTGTCTGTTGCGCGCAGTTACCGGAAGAAACGTTCAATGTTGTATGGTTTTTAAAGTAGATTTACAAAAATGTACTAGCAGTCCTACCTGTCAACTAATGATATATATGACTGCTAGACCATTATAAATAATTATGGGGTTTATAGATACAGAAGGAAATATTTCAATATTTCTAAAGACATTATAGATTACCAATAGGCCAATTTGCATATTTGATAGACTAATATTATTAATTATTTACTAGACCTAACTATACTACTACTACTATATAGGCTTACTACTACTAATATTACTTTACACCAGGGGTTCTCAACTCCAGTCCTCGGGACCCACTGCTCTGCACATTTTGTATGTGTCTCTTATCTGACACACTCCGTTCAGTTCATGGATCTCTCCCCTAATGAGCTGAATCAGCTGTGTAAAATAAGGGAGATATGCAATATGTGCAGAGCAGTGGGTCCCGAGGACTGGAGTTGAGAACCCCCTGCTTTACACCATGGGTGCCCAATCCAATTCCTGGAGATCCACCAGCTCAGTTCATTTCCAGCCCTGCTCCAGCACACCTGTCTGTAATAACCGAGCATTGCTGAAGATCTTAATTGGCTGGTTCAGGTGTGTTTAATCAGGGTTTGAGCTGATTTTTTGCAGAATATGGGTAGTTGACAAATACTGAATTGGCCTGTGTCCTATGGTGTGACATAGCAAAAATGTAGAAAGAGATTTAACATACAAATATCATGAGAAAAATCTATCTTCATTTACAAATACCTTGATAGGGATTCATCTTCAATTTTTTTTTAAATCACACCATGATAGGACACATTCATATGTCAACTACCCGTCGGTGTATAGCAATAGCATAACCATCACGTGTGTGTTGTTGCAAATTTGACTTAAAATTAGCTGTAAATCTTACAAACAAGTGGCAAGCTGAATTAAACTTGAAACTTTGAAGACGAAAAGAAAATAGACAGATATATTTCAGTTATTCTTGTTTTCTGTAATACATTTATAAATGTAGATTTATTTAGACTTTATATGATTTCTTCTTTTGTCACACTATTTTATTATTGTAACACCACGGTGTGCTTCGGAATTTACAGCCTACTTTGTATGATTGAAGACGTTTTATTTTATCCTACTTTAATGTGTGGGCGACTGATTGCAGATTGCAACCGGACTAGAATTCGGAAATATTTTGTCATTTACTTGTCTGTAGTCTGATCAGTTCTATAGCTCATGCCTTCTTACTCGATGAGGATCTCAAGAACGCGACCAAATTCAGAATCAGTAACTGTTATAGAGCGCCAGGTGGCAAAAGGAAAGAATCTGTGACAGAACTTGATACAGTTTAGGCTGTTTAAGTTCCACATAAACTATGAGCCTGAGTCCAGGCGGCTTAAACCAAATTGTTGTTGTTGTTGTTATTATTGTTATTGTTATTATTATTATGTAGATTAAAAAACTGCAACTTGACTGCAAGGCTTTATACACCTACCATTTGTATAATGTACAGCAAGGGGGCCTGTGAATTTAAAAGACATATACATATGTAAACAAAAACATATACTACTATCATATTCAGGAACATTCTAAGTTACAAAAGTGTGGTAGATGATGCTTAATTTCAAACTTTAGGCAGTTACTGTTGTCCGGCATTATTGTTATTTTATATATATATATATTTATATATATATTTTTTTTTTGGCGTCTAAATGAAAGACAACTGATTTATTCCATTTTATTTACAACATGTGTTAAAAGGCAAGTAACAGTATGCTTCACTGTGTTGATCTTCATGACTTACATCTCTGGATATACACAAACAAAAATGTTTTACATTTACAGTTATTCATTTAAAGTAAAGGAAATGCACATTTAAATTCCTGTCTTAAATTTGCTAATGAAGTAGCCTACTGCTGGACAGGAAGTGATGACGTTTCATGTGACAAAAGCAGGTCTATATAAATATATACACATAAATCCCTGCTTCTTGAGAAACACATGATGTCATCCTACGTCAGCAATGATTTCACATTAAAGTTTCCAAGGGCACTGCTGTCAGGCGTGTTGAAGAAAAATATTTCAGCTTCATTATTTCATCACAGAGAGCACAAGAGGGAGACAAACTCTTACATTAGAGTTTAGTGTCAGGAAAACATTTTCCTTTATTATTGGAGATACACACAGGGATATGGGAGTCTGAAGTAGTGTCTGCATAACTGTATTTTAATCGGGATTATGCATAAAATATAAATCTGATTGAGAATTTTAATTTATTTGGCAACAACCTAAAGGATATTGAATTGGAATTTGAATCTGTATTACATTTATTTTAATAATATGATGTCTACATAAGCTGCTCACTATTTCGAAACACTGTCAATAATCATTTATGATCATGACTTATTGTTTTCCCATCATGATTGTGGAAAATTTGTCATTTTAAAATTGGGATGCTTTGGGAGTTTATGAATTTAAATGTAATGAAAACCTGCAGGATATGGAATTGGAGTGACAATAGTTTAAATTTATAGTTGAGTAATGTAAATTATTTTTATAAAATGTATGTTAAAATATGTTTCTTTGCCAGACAATGCTATGTCAAACTAAAACAACTGTCATTACTTTGTTCCAATTCAAGGCTTATTGCAGTCATATATCTTTTAATAAAATTATTAAATTTTAAATCAAATTCAATCCCAATTGCTAAACGCCTTAGTTGCATTCTGTTTGCTACCTCAATTCAAATTAAATTCAAATTCACTGGAATTCAATCCAGAATGGCGCTCATAGTCCCTTACATTTAAGCAGGTCTACATTCTAGCATCTTCTTAAAGGCTTTTCTGAAGCTGTCGTCCAGGAAGGCGTAGAGGAACGGGTTCAGACAGGAGTTGGCGTAGCTCAGGCTGGTGATGAAGTACGAGATGCCGATGAGAAGCGGTGTGGTTCTCAGGTCTGTGGTCAGCGCCACGATGGTGCTGAGGTGAAAGGGCGTCCAGCAGAACAGGCACACGGCCAGTACGATAAACACCATGATAGTCACCTTCTTCTTGGCTTTGTCCAGCGCTTTGGCGTTGCTGTTCAAGCGCATGTTTCTTAATTTGTACAGCATCATGGTGTAAAGGATGCAAATCGTAGACACCGGAATGGCAAAGCCTAGTATGAGAGTGTAAATCCGGCTCGCTTTGAACCACAAACTTTCAGGACTGGGGAAACTCAGCACGCAACTTTTTCTCTCTGTGTCGTCGGGACTGATGTAGACTCCCGCGAACACGGTGAACGGCACGACGATGAGGATCACCAGCAGCCACACGCACAGACTTACTATCTTGGCTGCCCGGTATGTGCGGTACGGCATGCGCTTGGAGCGCACGGTCGACAGCACCACCAGGTACCGGTCCACACTCATAACCGTCAGAAAGTAGATGCTAGAGAAGATGTTGTAGTGGTCGATGCTTAAAATGATTTTGCACAGCACCTCGCCGAACGGCCAGTAGTGTAACAGATGCTCCGCTATGTTGATGGGCAGTACTAAAGTGAAGAGGTCGTCGGCGATCGCCAAGTTCAGGATGAACATATTGGTCACCGTCTTCATTTTGGGTGCTTTTAGGATCACATATATCACCGCCGTGTTTCCAGTCAGACCTACGGCGCATATCACGGAGTAAATGACCGGGAGAACCACGTACAGATCTGCGTAAAAGAAGTAATCAGCCGGCGGCGTGCAGTTCAGATCGCTCCGGTTTGGAGAGTTGTAATAGTATAGGTCCATGCTGTAGTTGCATGTTGGGTTTGGGATGAAGGGGCTCGTGATGTTCTCCATTCTGTGACAGCTGAGCCTCCGGGGATAAGTGCTTTACTTTATAAAGCTGCGCTCTCGGTTTCGCAGATCTCTCCACGAGTCTAAGGCGGTCGATGTCTTTCATCTGTCTCTTTGCACATCACGAGATCTGAAGGTGATACAAAACATTGGCAACCCTGCCGAAAACAGACTGTTCAAACGAAAGCACGCTGTATTGGAAACTTGCCACATATGCGAATATTTTTACGCAACTTAGAATATAACAGTTTATTTCTTTATCATCAAAAACATATTAGGCTATAGGATAAAAAAACAACACTTTAGCCTATTCATTTACAAATTGCGAATATTAGTACTTTTAAAAGTAATGAAGCAACGGTTAAGGGTGAAAGGTGCGTGGTCTTACCGAAAAAAGGATATTCTTTCTCCGTGTGCGCGCTGTCCACTCTCTGCGCCAGGCAGCGCAGCTCTCGCTTTCCCAACAAGTAGGAAAGGAGTGCGACTGGTGACGTCACATTCTGCCGCGCGCTCTCCTCATCTGCCTCCTCTCGCTGATCTCTGAAAGAGTCACGCATTCTTGTTGATTGCTTATGTGTGGGGGGTTGACATCGTGTCCCATGGTGAGCTATTTCAAACAGTTAATAAATATACCTATATAGGAAAATAAAATCCTATCAAGATTTCATTAAAGGAACAGTTTACCCCAAAATAAACATACTCAGATGTAGATGAGTTTGTTTTTTTCAGATTTGGAGAAATGTATCATTGCATAACTTGCATAAATGGAGCATCCATTGTAATAGTTTACAAGCGATCCACACCACTCCAGTGCATCAGTTAACATCTTGTGAAGTAAGTTTTTAACTTAAAATTATGAAACATTTATGGATATTTAATAAGTCATTTATTCGTAAATGAAGCAATGATCAGTGATTTCTAAAGCATGAGATATCCAGTGCTTTTTGCACAAAAATAGAAGCTTGCTTTTCATAAGTTAAAGATCAGAAGGTTTTTATCTTACACCTTTTTGGCAACTGTTTGACTATATGAATGTATATTGAAGTATGGCAAGAAGACTCCGCAGTTCTGAGTTCTCTCTTTTTTTCTCTCATTATGTTACTATTGGGTAGAAAACAGGTACTTGTCCCACCAGGTGTCAGCATTCGAGTCATGCAAAAAATAGTTACAATTGCTCTTTATTAAAAGAAGCTAAAAACTCATTTTCTCACCCAGTGCACAAAGCTGCATGTTTTAGATTAGACTAGAGCATGTGGGATCCAGTGACTGGCTGATGGTTCAATTAAACTACAACCAGTTATCATAAGGAGGAATGATTGGCTTATTGTTCAGCATCAGATCCAGTGATTGGCTCACTATACCCTCATCCAGTCATCATATGAGGTGAGTGATTGGCATATTGTTAAGCAGAAGACTGTATAATGGATGATTCACAGCCTGGGACCTTTGACTGACAGACTGTAAGAGTGACAAAGAATTTGGTTGAAACATCACACATTCCCAGACTGTAAAAAACAACCTATAGAATCTACTCAATAAAATTTTAACAATTTAACAATTTGCACTCAGTTTGTGTGAGTAGATTATATCCTGTATATTTGGGTAAAGAATACCAACATTTAAGAGCTATAACAAACTAAAAAAAAAAGGTAAAGTCTACCTAATATTTTTTATACATTACATAATTAATTACACATTAAAACTGAGTAATATTAACTCTATTTTAGTAGGCAACAGTTAATTTACTGAATTACAATTCATAATAATTACCTATTCGGAATAATTACACATTATTTATTCATGAAAGTTAAATTTACCTAAAAATGGTCAGATGCATCTCTTCATGCATGTCAGAATACAATATGCACCAAAAAACAACATTCTTAAATTCTGTCTCACATTTTTTCATTTCAAACAATATGACTGATTTGATGTAATTTGTGACTTCAATAGTTACAACACTAGAAATGAGAGGCTGAGTCCTCCTCAGCTGTGAGATCATGCATCACCAACACCTTCATTATTTGGTTTGTGTGGCTCTCAAGTTCATCCTCCTGTTAGAAAGAAAAACATGAAGAATATAATTAGTTTGTTTATTTTTTAACATTAGTTTAAGCATACATGTTCCAATAAAGTTTTTGAAGTTGTTTTTGTTTTTGTAAAATTGCATTACTAGCATGATGCCGTTAAAAATTTTAGTCAATTTGTCTTTTTTATTAATGTTGGCCATGATATACTCCAATTAAAAAATCAGTTCTAATCCCCCATAATATCAGGCATAATTAATCCTCACACATGTAATTCTTAAAGGGTTAGTTCACCTGAAGATGAACACTGTCATCATTTACTCACTCTCATGTTGTTTCCAAAATAAGAACCCTTTTGTTCATCTTCAAAACATGAAAATGAAAAAATATTATAGTTATAATAAAGTGTATTCACTCAAAACTGACATTTAAAATTCATAAAAAGATCCATGTGAAAACAGATCAATGTGAATTGAGTGGTTTGATCAAATTTATATGATGACCTTGATATACTTGATATGATATAATTATAGGCCTTTATTCAGACGTTTTATTGGACAAAACTTTTTTCATGTAAAAATGTATATACATTTGTGCATTGAAGACAAACCAAAACCTTATGGGTTTAGAATAACATGTCTGAGTAAATGAGGACAGAAGTATCACTTTTATGGGTGAATTATCCCTAAAATGTACTGCCTAACAAAATAAACATATATGTTTTAAACTGGATTGGTTGCTACTGGATTGGGTGATCAGCTGAATTACAGTGACTGATAATGGAAATAAAACAATGGCAATGGTTACTTTTCAGAGGTATTTGCAAATGGTACATATTAGTACCTTAAAGGTATGTATTAGTACTTTTAAAAGTAGTACCTAAAGTAATATTTAAAAGTAAATATTAGCACCTCAATGACAGTTTCTTTTTTTATTAAACACTTTTACCCTGAAAGTGTATTAGTTGATGCAATAATTAACATGAACTAACAATTAATAATACTTTAGCATGCATTTTATACTGTGTGAAAAAAGTGGAAATTAATGTTACCAGCAGTTACTGTATGTATTCAATAACATTGTTTATGTATATACATAAATAGACAATGCCAAATTTTCTATTAGCACCAAACTACATTTAATAAATTGTGAAACATATGTTGATTTGGTTAGTTAATGAATCTTAATTAAAACTAATTAGACCTTATTGTAAATTGCTGGCAATTAAAATGTAAGGGAAAGGCTTTTAGTGTGTGTTTTTCTCATCACCAGCTGTAGCAAAATTAGTTTAAACATTTGTCTGGTTTTAAACGAATATTATTGTGGAGCTGATACAGTTACCTATATGTATACCTGTACCTTTTGATAAAGGTAAATTCTGATATATTGATCTATAGCACATATTCCCTTCTTTATTTCACAATGTCAGTACAGGTTGCTGCTTTTGAAAAGGTCATGGCTGACTTGTATCAAACGTATTATAAACTCCAGTCACTAAATACAGAGTCGTTTCTCTCTTTTGAGGTTTTGTTATTCAGGTTTCTCTCTTTTGAGGTTAAATATTTGCATTCAAATGAGTTTATCCGTGCAGTTGGTTGCCTGCACTCCTTGATATTCTATATATTGTTGGAAGAATGGAAGCAGGATCTGTGAATCAGAGTCACAATGATAACATAAAGCATGTTTAAAGATGACCATGAGCTGAGGTCAGTTGAGGACAAGGTAATAATTGGACACAGGCTTCTTGTTAATGTGAGCGGGGAATGTAAATCCAAGGCTAAGCATTACTGATGTCGATTCGCTTTTAACTGACGTGACGTGTTAATTAGTTAGGTGGAATAGTAGATATCCTGTATGAAGGCCCTGCTGTCATTTTCGACTTCATCCTTTTTTAATTATACCCTTTGTGTTTCTCATCACTACTCCGTGATTAAAGGAAAAGACCTCTTTGGCTTTCCGCACCACAGCCCTGATCTTCGTCTCCCGATGATGAGCTTCATGAGCTTGAGTAACAAGATAGATTCAGAGGGGACTTGTGTGACTGATTGGCTCTTTTTAGGACAATCAAAGGAAACTGACTTCTGATATTCCTTGGTGTCAATAAGATAATTACCTGTGCATGCTGAGAGAAGAGATCCCAGACAACCCATGGGCCTGACCGAAGAGAGTAAATGGCCGAAATATTAGATTTAATATTGAATTAAGGACTCTGTAAGACACAATGTGCAGAGAGCAGCAAAAACTATTTGCCAAGATTCTGGGCACACAACTACTCTCTCGGGTTTTCAGTAGTGTTATGGAAAAATGGATACTATATCATTCAAAACTTTGGGGTCAGTGAGATTTTCATTTATTTATTTATTTTTCATGGATGCATGAAAAGTGACTGTGAAGACAATTATAATGTTACAAAAGAGTTATCCTTCACATGCTGTTCTTTTAACTTTTTAATCTTCAAAGAATCCTGAAAGAAGTATTAGTTTCCACTAAAACATGCACAATTGTTTTCCAACATTTCTGAGCAGCAAATCAACACAAAATAATTTTTTGAAGGGTTGTGTGACACTGGAAACTCCTGAAAGTTCAGCTTTGCATCACATGAATAAATTACATTTTAAAATATATTGGAATACAGTTATTTTAAATGGTCAAAATATCAATGTTAAGGTTGTTTATTTTGTTATGATAAAATAAATGAAGCATTTTTTCCACATTTTCACTGATGATGCAAATTTAAATTTATCAGATTTACCCCTGGCTTCACAGACAAGGCTTAACCCTAGTCTAAATCTAAGTCTGAGCTGTTTCAACTGAAAAAAACTTGCACTGAATGATCTTATAATATATCAGTGCTTATGTAATTGAATTATGGCCTGATCCTGGTTTAGGCTAAGCCCTGTCTATGAAACAGGGTCATAAAGTTTAAAAGCCTTTTATGTTATATCCCTACCTGATCGATTGAAAGTGCTTCACTCCAGTTTTTATTATGCTTATAATTTTTTCTTTTAAATTAAAACGATGGTAAAAGAGCAATCCATATTAACTGTCTCCCCAGTGATGTTGGTGTCATTATTCCAGTTGTTTTGACAATTAGTGTTGATGAGAAGCTTCGTGATTTCCAAGAGAGTTCAATTTTAAGCATTCATCTACAAAGCTTTTCATGGGTTGTGATGAGCACGGAGAGCCAGTTTGAAGTGGAAGTGACCAGATTTATTTGACTGAAACAAGTTAATTACTTCTACTAATACTAAACAGTAGTCTATGTATTAAATATTATCATTTAATGTTATGATTTCAAGCAAAAGTGTTATTTTATTGCATGACTTTTCCATATCTTAAGGAATAGGACAACAATCCATTTTTCTAACAACATTTATCTACTTTTCCTTACATTTCAAACTCTTTTACCTTTTAAACTGCTGCAAAATATAATAAATGGAAACTTGGAAACTTGGAGATCAAAGCGTTGACATTTTCTGTACAGACAGTTCAGCCTTTGCATACCATAACTTACAGTGCAGTACCATTTTATTTTTACATTTATGTCCACAACCATTTTTTCTGGAACATGCCAATTAACCAGAAGGGTAGTCGAAAATACATGTCAAATGATTAAGGTACGTAACCATGGTTACCAGAGTTTTTACCAGTTAATCAAAAAGACAGAACTATTAAGAAAACCTGCCTGTTCGAAGGAGACCATGCACCATTTATTATTATTTTATGGTAGTATAGATGCAAAATGAAGTATCAGATGAAAATCTGAAGATGTATAGACTAAATATATCAGAGAAGATAACATGGCATGCATGAGAGTCTTAGTTAGGATCTTAAGCTTCATTTGAACTGTCAAATCAGATGTTCTGATGCTCAGTGCTGTGTTTCCTCCATTATTTATGTTTGAGGATGAAGAGATTTATGGATGAGGAGATTTGTGATATGCTGATAAGTATGAGGTGGGAGCAAGGTGATGGTTTGATGATAGGTTGAGCATTTGAGCAGTCGTTGGCAGCTCCTGATAGACTTGTAGGAACTCTCAATGATTAAATATATGATGATCGGACTTGAATAAAAGTGTATGTCATATTTATATCTGACAGTAAACATCGCTCTCTGATCCTGAAGTTAAATTTATCCACAAGTCTGCCTTTGAAATTCATGTGTGTTTACTTTCTCAGTTTATCTGTAACTGTGACATGATGTAGGAACATCACATTGCTTATTTAAGTCATTTTCTGTATCGCTCCAAAGATCCATAATGTTTACAGCCCTGTTAAATACATTTTCACCTAAAGTCACAATGTGACTTTATATATTTTTAAACATCCTTAAGAAGTTTGTTGTTGTTGTTGAAGGTTGGAAAAAAATACATTTTTAAGGTGAATTAAGAGTTTAGACAATCAGCAGTTATTAACCTTGTTTGCCAATTAAATAAACTCTTGATCCAAAAAGTCTCAGTCAACATAGCTCTTTTGTGAGGATTGTGGGATAAAACACAGACAGCAAATAAAAAAATTAAGCCAGAATTCATACTTTTCATCTGGATAATAAAAGTTTCATCTCACTCTTATAAATGTTCAGGTAAGAGAAAATGTAATGTGCAGCTTATGGCTATTTTGAATACACAATGATTCATGCATTATTATTTTCAAAAATGTACTCTGTCATTTAAATGTTAGTGTTAAGTGGTGGAATTTGTAAAAAAGAAAAGAAAATAATATAATATGTGTGTGTGTGTGTCACCAAGGCCACAGTAAAATTTACAGTAATATTGTGAAACATATTACACTTCATCTTATTTTAAGATATTTTAAGTGTAATTTATTCCTGCAATGCAACGCTGAATTTTCAGCATGGTTACTAAAGTTTTTAGTGTCATATGATTCCTCCGAAAACATTTATTTTATTTATTTATTTATTTTTTTTTTGGTGGAAACTGCCTTTTTTTTTTTCTTCTAGGATTCTTTGCTAAGTATAAAGAGGATGTAACATATTTTAGCTCAATAAGGGATATATATATATATATATATATATATAAAAATAATTACTATTAATTATGATTAATTGCAATTATTTATATTTGCTGCCAGTAGTAACTGTAGCAGAGTTCCCATCAACTAATCTGTTCGTTCAGCAAACACATAGTGTAATTAAGAAGGGATATTTTCTTGGCCACAGAAATATGCCTTCTTACAGCATCACTATTAGAGCATGTAGCAAGGGCCGAGATCATAAAGGTACACTTATTTGCAAGGCAGAATCAGAAACTCATGTAATTTGTGCAAAAGTTTTATTAACTCTACATTAACTCACATGTATAAATACATTCACACTAAAGGGAAAGTGCAAAGCAAGGCTTAAGGGTGAACCATTAAGAAAGA
>JAUMHE010000080.1:6429208-6442331 GCA_032359235.1 Enteromius mattozi
ATTTTAATAGCCGAAACAGTAAAGACTGGTCAGAGCGGCAATACTACGATTAAGGTGTTTACATGTCTGAATATTTCGATTCAAATTGGCGTAGGCCACCTATGTTAATACGATTATGCTTGCTGCGATTATATCTTAATGGCATTATTTCAATCGAAGTATTGCACCAACTCCAACACTCATGACATGGTTGAAGGGTGTTTCGTCCGTTTTTATTTTATTTTTGAAATATTCATTTATCGGCCGTTATAAATGCCGAAACCGATAGTTTGGAAAATGCCTAATATCGGCCGATAATATTGGCCTACCGATAAATCGGTCGGGCTCTATTACGTATCTGATGGCATCGATTAGCATATTTACAAGTTTGGGGAGGTATAATTGTCATGTGAAGAGTTCTAGAGAATGACGGCCATTTCTCTGTTATCAGAAGGGCTTGCTGTCCCACGCATAACTGCAATCAGTTTTCAGATGGAAATGTATTCCTAACTGAAGGACCTGTGCACACGCCACGCTGTGTGACCAGATTAGTAACAATATGACACATCTCCAAGTGCCCATCATTAATTCAATCAGTAATGCTGGACAGGGATGTTGCAGTGTTGCCTGGAAACTAGTGAGGAGATACTTGATCAAATAGATTTATCTGAAGAACTTCGTTCTTAGACACGATTCTCAAACAAGCGCTCATCTTTAGAAATAAAACTAATATATAAATAAAACACTTTCCCTGTCCTTTCCCGACCATTTGTTTTTCCTCATTCTGTTTCTCTCCCTCAGGCAGGGTCAAAGTGAAATGGATCTCTGTTACATAATTATATAAAACCATTTTTTATATCAGAGGTACATTTCACATTTTACATTTAGTCAAGCCATTTAAAAACACCCAGCAACAGCAGGAATAATTAATGTCAATTTCACCACTAATAGAAATCATGAATGCCTGCAGCCTGGCAAAGCATCAGTTCCCTTTAGAGCATAATGTATTTTAAAGTTATGATTCATAAGAATGAGGTATACATAAAACACAATTACAGATAACAGCTGGAAGGATGCATGCGTTGTTGAACTGAAAAGGCTCAATGTAAATACACTGTTAGACGGCATTTCGATTTGTGCATTTATTCTATGCAATTTGCTAGCAATTAAGTGACTAAAGAGTGTACTATTAGCACATAGTACACGTTATAAAAATTCTGATAGCACAGATTGATGTAAATGTAAAATAGTAAACAAAACTGAGAACTGTAACTGTTACTTGTTGTGCCAACAAACAACTGTGCAGAGGAGGTGAACCTTTACTGAATGACCAGTAAACCTCTGCAGGTTGCTCCACTGGGTAATACAAGAATTTAGGGGGAGTTACTTCCTTAAGTGTGCTTGAAACAGTGCAGGAGCTCATTGGAAGCTTGACCCCTTCTCATAATTTTAGCAATTACGTTGAGAATTTGACAACAGGAAGGGGGGGAAAGTCAAAAGCAAAAGACCTTCTCCAGGGAATGGGTGAAAGTTAAAACCTTTAGATAGTCCCTTATGTTTCTCTTTTTTTATTAGTTGTTCATCTCTACATCTGCCACATGATTTTTCATGGTCAATCAGCAAAACAAATTAAACCTGAGAGTACAAAATATGACTTGTTGGATCAAGGTTTTAAGCCACCGATTAATTTTGCACATATGTGGGCATTTTGTGGTTTTGTTTTTTCACCAGAAATGTCAGTTTCTGCACTCATAACACAGAAGGGCAAAATTAAAATAACATGATGTAATGAGTAATTTCATATAGTGGTGATGCATATGGAGGCAAAAATGGGCTTCAGATGGTTTAGGCCTTTAGGCCTCTTCCTAAATACACACAACAGATCTAGGTCATTTACCCTTCCTACCCGCTTACAAACAGCAGTGTTTGTTTACATGTTGATGTCATAGGACCTTCTGGTCATCTTTGTATATCAGATTACATTACTTTTGCAATACATGGCCTTGAAAACAGATCTCAAACTCCAACCTCTGCCAACCAGTCCTGCTAATGTCATTAGAAACACATTTCCACTACTACAGGTTGTCTGAGCATCTGATCAGTGGTATCTCATGTGTCACTGTCAGAAATGAATCAACATGAAGACCTATATCATATGCAAAAGGTCAACCTCACACGATAGGAGAAGCTGTGCTATAGCCCATGTGCCCAAAATAGCCAAGGGTAATATTTTAAACACTAGTCAAGTAAACCATGTAACCACCAGCCACAACAGCATTGAAACATGAAACATGGGGAATTGGTAAGGTCTTATTTGGTTATGCTTTACGCAAAGGTGTACCATACAATGGTATTTTTTTATGCTTAATGGGGAAATGAAATAAAGAATCAAACTTTTCTTGATATCTACACATGTAAGTGTTACTCTGCAATTAGGGATGTAATGATGCACCCAAAATTGATAGAAAATCGATAAATTAGTCAAATAGGTGTTAAATGAATTGCAACACAATTGGTGGTGGGAGTTCATGTGACTGCAACTCTGAAGGGAACGGACTGTCTTCAGAAATGTTTAGATAGTATTTTCATTTCATCTTGTATAATGCATATTAAAAGTACTGTTTATAAGTGCAGGGCTGCTTTGTTTACAGTGGTAGCTAAGTAAATGCCTTATTGCACTCACTCACCTTTTTGTACGATTTCAGGTTTGTACCCATTAAGTGGCTTTTTTTTTTCAGACTGACAGCTGAAGTTCTGTAATCCATGGTAGTTTTCATGGGCCAAGGCCTGCCCATGAGGCCGTTTGACCGATGTCAAACAACCAATCGCAGTTCGTTTCATTCAGTCTCACAGTTTGGGGTGTGGAAAGTGTAAACCACTGATATATTTTAAAGATTCTATGCAGTGAACTTTAAATATTTCACATACTTTTGATAATCCAGCATTTACTGTAGTTGATTTTGAAAAAGAATCACAATGCATATATAATACTTGTAATAATTATAATACTTATATAATGAATTATATAAGTATTATATAATGAGGGATCTCCTCCCAGACCTGGACTAAAGTATCCGCCAACTCCTGGACAATCTGTAGTGCAACCGGTAAACCGGTCATGCTGGAGGATGTTGCAGGCAGCAGAACATTCTCTATGGCACCTCCAGACTCTGTCACGTCTGTCACATGTCCTCAGTGTGAACCTGCTTTCATTTGTGAAGAGCACATGGCGCCAGTGGCGAACTTGCCAATCTTGGTGTTCTCTGGCAAAAGCCAAACGTCCTGTGCGGTGTTGGGCTGTAAGCAGAACCCCCACCAGGGTTCTTGCACCATTTTAAAAGTAAAATTTAATGCTTTTTAAGACCTTTTTAAGACCTCAACAAATATAATTTAAGACCCAAAAATTTCATAATTTCTTTGGAATAGGCTACTCAATTTATTGCCTCCTACAATGGAAATCAAAACTTGAAAGTTTTCCATTTGGTATCAATTATGTGCAATGTGTAAACTCGGTAAGTAAAAAAAAAAGTAAAAATACTTTTCTTGAAGACAGTTTTCTTTTCTTTTTTTTGTTCCTTTGTGATGTAGAACAGAGCCAATGTAACATAAGCCAAGTTTCCATCCAGTTTTTACGCTGTTTTGTTATCGACAAAGAGAATTTGCGGGGAAAAAAAATTGCGAAATTTGTGGTCTCCAGCCTGTTTCCATCCAACTGGCCTTTTACCGATAAAATGGTGTGCGTGATGACGTCATCCTTAAAAAAACGAACTGTCGCATAAGTTTTGGTGTATCGCCAAAAAAACCTGCCCTTAAGCGGTTTCCATACATAAATTCACCTATTGCGCAAATCATATGCAAATAGTCTGTTCTTAATCCATTTGAAAAAAAAAACAAAAAAAACCTTAGCTCATTATTAAATTATGGAGGCCTACATAAAAATGACAAGTTTAATGAGTTTTCATGTTTTTGCACTTTGTTATTGACTATTTAGGTACTCCAGCATCAAGCCATAGGCTATTCATAAGCAGGTGCAGTTGTTGTTGTTTTTTTTTTGTTGTTGTTGTTTTCCTGATTAAATTTTATTAGACTGTATTGGAAATAGGAATGTTAATTTAGGTTATTTTATTATTAACCAACAAGATTATGCTAAATTACAAGTAAATTAAATTTGAATTGATACGTGACTGTGACCCATTAAAAATAGCTTAATTTGTTTCCAGGGATTAATTTTATACACGAACAAAGCAGCATAAACAGAACATGAGGATTCACATCAAATCACGCACAGAGCTTGTGCGAACAGAGAAAAACACAAGCTATAAAAGAAAAAAAAGCCCATATGCCAAATATATATTTTTTGTAAATAAATAAATAAATAAATAAATAAACAAAACGAAAGAAAAAACCCAAGCAAAAGGTAGAAGCCTATATGCAGAATTTCAGTTCATTCTTGTGATGCGCTCTTGAAAGCAGCATCCAATTATTTACAGGAGCACGACCGTTTTTATTGTGAATGTACACAAATAATATAAATATTTCGAATAATTTCGAATAATGTCTTATTTTTGAACGAGTATAGTAAGCTGTTTCCACTTTTATAAGGGGAAAAAATCCAGTTATCCTGCCGGCGCCACGCGCAGTAACGCATTAAACTACTCGACAATATAATATCCTGGACAAAATTAAGCCTAATAAATTTTAACTTTTACCCCCGGTTTCACAGACAAGGCTTAACCCTAGTCATAGACTAAAATGTAAATCTGAGTTGTTTCAACTAAAAGAAACCTGCACTGGCTGATCTTAAAACATGTCAGTGCCTTTGTTTTGTCTTAAGATGCACGCCAGTAATGCCTTTTTCTAAGGCATGTATATAAAAAATAATTAAATGTCCTAATTAAACTATGGCCTAATCCTGGCTTAGGTTAAACCCTGTCTGTGAAACCGGGCCTTAAAGTGTTAAAAAGAAACATCAAATTAAGATATTTATTTATGTTTGAGAGGTAACTCATCCTTTTACCATATATACAATCTTAGATGCAATAATATGAATATGATTTAATGAGCTTTTGAACTAGACTAAGGTGCTTAGACCCAAGCACCACGAACACTGCTGATAATTATGTCATGTGACACTACATTTATTTGCGTTAAAGCCTATTTTCTTGACAAAAGGTGTTTCCAAACATTTTTTGCGACATCTGAAGTATCGATATAGAATTCATGCGCTAAAGTTAAACGGAAAAATACTGTGTCGACATTTACAAAATGTTATCGATAATTAGCATTTCCATCAGCTATATCAGTAAAAAATTTAAAGCGCTAAATATTCTTTCACAAAAACGCCTTGGATGGAAACTTGGCTATAGATCATTTGGATTACACTTAACAACACAATGCCTTGTATGAAGGAACCATATAGAATAGAATAATGAAAATGAGCTCAACAATGAAAGTCCTCAAAACAGCCTTTCACAAGCCAAAAAGTTGACAAATAATCTACATAATTGTTAGAAAACACAAATGTTATTACATGACTTTTAATGAGAGAAACCCTTTGTTTTGTAACATTCCAAATTCTCCTCAAGACATGTCGCAAATGAAGGTCCATTTGTTTGTTCTTTGTCGTTTTATTCAACCTTTCGTCAAACATGACGACATATGGCTTCTCACTAACGCTGCACGATAGCTCCTTGATGAATGAAGCGATGCCATATTTGGCGACATGCGGTTTTATTTTCACCACAGGTGAATGACTGGGAACATGGCAGCAAAGATGTCACGTATGTCCTCGTTAGATTTAAATGAATTGTGCCTCGTCACAGTATGGAGAACGCACAGTACCTCTGCCTTTTGGGTGTCTGGCGGTGAAATGAAACTTGTTATATCCGACTGTGAGGTGGCGTCTGAACTAGTAACATCGTTAGGTCGAGCTGCAAACAATGCAGGGATTAACCTGGACCCGCTATGACTAGCTGCTGCAACGTACCGCTGGTGCTTTCCTCCTTTCATGTGCGACTCGGCGGCTTTGAGCCCCATGGTCCCTAATGAAAAGGTCTTTTTGCAGAAGTTACACATTGCCTCATTGTTATTTTCAGCCGGCGCCAACCACCTCCTAAATGGATGCTCTAAGAGGATGCTCTTCCATCCACTTGTCGTTAAATCTACACTTTCCCATCTTTGCATTTTGAACCTCACCTCAACAACCGCGTAATGGCAGCACACAGGTGCAGATCGACGTCAGCGTCTGTAGCTGACCTACCGTAATAAGCTAATAAATCACGGAGACTGTCATTTCACTCCTGTTTCACACATACTAAATTGATCAACTACTAGATGTTTTACGGTGGACCACTGTGCTTCCCTATCGTCATTAAGCACACCGGCTGAAAATGTAATACCTACAGCAACTTTACGGTAAATTTAAGACAATTTAAGACCTTAATTTCCCGGATTTTAGCCCGGATTAAGACATTTTAAGACGTTTTAAGGACCCGCGGGAACCCTGCTGTAGCCAGAATGATTGACAGCAGCTCATACGGTGCATCCCCGTGCGGCGCGGAATCCGATCACATCCCTGCTGAAAAAAATGGTATGTTAGGTATGTTTTGGATGCTGGATTATGCTGGTTTAAACTGGTCGTTTTGCTGGTTTATGCTGGTCACTTGCTGGCAAAGGACAATCTTAAACCAGCATAAACCAGAATCCCAGCATCAAAACATACCCAACCAGCATATGCTGTTTTTTTTTCAAGCCACTGTTAGTTGACAAGTGTAAACGCACCGTGTCCTGATATGCTGATGATCAGATCTGCGCGTTCAGATCACGAAGATCGCATGTTAATGCCAAGTGTAAACGCTGAAGACCATCAAACAGCTGGATAAAGGTCTACATACATATCAGCACTGAGCTGATACCCAATTCATCGACTACACGTTCCAAACGAAACGGAAGGTAGTCGCTTGGTGGATGATTTATATCAGTTGCTATTAAACGCAAATTATTAGTGATTTTCCACAGTAGTACAGCCATAACTATAGCGATCCAGTTTAACCAATCCTGCATTGAGAGGTTAGGACCACCCACCTTATTAACATATGGACACAGAAATACATAAGTGTAGAAATGCATGAATGTAGAAAAACAAATGTAGAATTAACTATATAACAAATGGTACAAAAACAGTACAATTAAAAATGTATACATATCTGCATTTAAGCACTAAATTATGTATTTATTAATTTACCTATTTCTTCATGTATTTGTTCGTTACTTTCTAAATTCATTAATTCATTCATGTATTACTACATTTGCGAATTTCCGCATTTATGTATTTATTCATTTATTTATACTTCATTTCATAAGTCATTTTTTGTCCTCCAAAACCAAGGCTTAAAAGTAGAACGCAGCTTGACAGTTTTTGTAACTGTCACATCATTGATACATTTGCTAATAAGTCCCAACACAGTCTCTGTAAATCCCTTTAGATTGATACAATCCCCGATGTTGCTGCCTCCTTGACAGTGCTCCATTGTGTACACTCAAAGCAGCCCTATAAAAATGGAATTGCATCTTGTGGCCACACTCTAATGTCCCTCTAAATAGAGTGATGGTAATGTATAACGACGAGATTAAACCATTTATTTACCAAATGCAGGGACCGTCTCTGTAATCAAAACGACGATAATCACTAGAAATTAGGTGCCCCCAACTAAGCAAGCCAGAGGCGACAGCGGCAAGGAACCAAAACCCCATCCGTGAGAGAATGGAGAAAAAAAAAAACCTTGGGAGAAACCAGGTTTAGTTGGGGGCCAGCTCTCCTCTGGCCGCACGCCCAGCACCTAATTTCCAGTTCACTATTAAGCACATGCCAGATTGAGCAAAGGACTTGTAGTGTTGTGTGCATTTTTTTGTACATTTAATTTATCCAAAATACATAATACACAAACAATAACACTGCATTAAAACTGTGTATTCTGTGCTAACGATGGTTGCTAAGGGTGTTGCTCAGTGATACACAGAACAGTTGTGTATCAGGGTGAGGCAGTCATAGCCATGCTGTATCGTGAATAAAACAACTGCTGACCAATCAGAATCAGAATTTTATAAATATCATTATAGTAATGTATATATTTCATAACAGTTTTACAGCATTTGTGTGGAAAAAACGCTTAGTGCGTTCCAGGAAATTATTCATGATTTATATCGCAAATTAAATCTGGAGATCAGACCAGATGCACATTTTCTTATTTAATTTATTTACAGCGGAATACAAAGGAAACAGTAAAGTAGTAGTAATAGTAGTAAAATAATGCAATTGGCTGAGAAGAGATACTACAGATATTGTTACATCATGTCACAATTATTATACTAAATGTAATGTTATTCTCCTGACTTTGAAAATTGAAAATGAATAAATTTATAGCCTCTTCTGTCAAAATGACGAATAAACATTATTTGTAGCACAATCTTACAATTTGAAATTATTTGTTGCAGACTTCTTGAGTGGAACTCCCCCAAACCAGAAGTGCCTCCCATAATTTAAAAAACAGTAGGCGTTTTAAAAAAGGACAAAACAAAATGTGAAACACTGCTTGATCAAATCAGTTGGAGACTCACAATAGGTCTATGGTCTAAAGGAGCAATCTGACATCTACTTCCAGATCAATAGCCTCTTTTGCATGAATATCAGCTAATTCATACAGACATAAAACACATTTTGCATGATATTCTGCAAAGCTTTATTTCAGTCATTTCACAATTCTTATTTCTTTTTTTGTTGGGGGTGGGGGGTGATTTAAAAAAAGCTGAAAAAATTTCAAACTTATTTTCTCTAAAAGTAAACCAAGAAAATAAGCCAAAAACAGACAGAAAACAGGGCACAGCAGCAACTTATAAAAACAATCTGTGCAAGTAATCTAAAACAGCTCAATTACTTGTATGGCGTACATGCCAAAATCTTCAGATCGTTTGAAATTTTTAAGCACTTGAAGACTTCCCTCAATTTTGCCCAGTTCAGCATATAGTTTTACCTGAAAAGTGTTACAAGACAATTTTTATTGCAATATCATCCATCAGCAAAAACAAAAAAAGCACAATTATTTTCCATCAGCATGCCCTACCTGTGACTTCACAAACTTGTGAAGGTCAGAGACCAATCCTTTGGCTTCTGGTGTCACAGCCAAGACAGTGAAATGAGCATCTAGTAGCAAGCAAACCCAGTCTATGATCTTTATTACAAACAAACAAACAAACAAAAAACACAATAAGTAAACCTTTGACAGATGCAAAACAAACAATAGTTAGTATTTAGTAATATTCAGTTTGGTGACAAACCTGAGAAATACTTGGGGTCCGTAAAGCTCGGATTTGTTTGTGGGCATCATGGGAATATTTAAAATAAAGGAATCTTAGATACTGTAAAAAGATCTGAAGAGAGGAAAAAAAGTTAAATGAGACAGAACAGGTCATTAAAGATTAAATTCATCCCATTGGGCCTTAACAAATACAAACGTAGCAAATACCTTTGTATCACAATTTGGGGGAACAAATAATAGGATACTGTATATCCAACACAGGCTAGATGTGTTGGTTTATCAGATACTCACTATGACTTGTGTAACAGTGAGATCTTTTAGGTGTGGCAGCAGGGGTCTGTCACTGTACGCTGTCTGCAGAACCTCATTTCTATCAGTCAGGTTAAAGAAAACATGCTACCAGAACACCACAAAAAAGGATTTTCTTTTTCTATGAACCTGTAAGGACAAAGGATACAGAAGGGCACCCTTGTGTAACCCCACAGGACAACTCATATCCAATGCTAAGGAGTCTCTTTGTAGCTTGTTGCTGGGGGTATCAGAAAAACCACTCTCTAGTGCTGGGGAGCAGAAGCCATTCAGCTGCCCATCCTCCTCATCTGATCGACTTTGTCTCCGAGTCAGCTCTTTCATGAACATTATGCTGTCTGTGTCAAGATTCACAGTCTCCATCTCCGAATCTGAAGTACTAGTCAGAAAAGGGATTAAAGTAACATTTTTAAAAAGGCCACAAAAAAAGCTTATGGTTTACCTTATTTTTAAAAAAAAGTTATAGAATTTTCACCTGGACAAAATTACATTGTTGAGGGGAAAAAAAAAAAGAAAGGTTTTATCGGTGTAGAAAGTGCACAATGCATTTTAAAATTACCATGTCTGCATTGTAATTGAAAAAACGACAAACAAGCGCTATTCTACACTTTTCAAAACCTGCGTTTGAATAGTAAGTGGCAAGTTCTTTAAATAAAAATTACTTACAGAATGTGACTCATAAGCAGTGGTGTGTAAAGTATATATAACTATAAAAATATAAATATAAAAAGCATACAGAAGCATTTTTGACGTCTACAATTAAGCATATCTGGAATTCTAAGTTTAATAAACTTATAAATCAACGTGCCTGTACACTGTGTGAGATTTGGTGATATAGCCTACTTCAATATGTCAGATCGCACATCATTACCCTACTTACCATACAATCGCACACTCTAGGTTGTGCCCAAACAAAATATTTTCTCTGTAACAATGAAACGGTGTCTCCAGGACACGGCGCTGACGGCAGCAACAATACCACAGCAAGAATAAAAATCACACCCTCTTTCTTAGCGTATACATTTGGGCAGTGTAATGCAAATCTTCCCACACAGTGATGTAGACATGTGGTTGCATGTTTAAATAAGGCATTTTAGGAGGGCATGGACGAGTCTTAACTTTTATAAAGAATATCTCTTCGGTTTTGATATTTTAGTCTTTGCAACTTTAGGGATCTTATCAATGCACAAACAGCTTGTAACACTCCAAAGAGAAAGGAATACTTGAAATCGCATCATATGACACTTTTAATACATACTGAAATTATGTAATCTATTGGTAAATTAAATATTTAACACTATAAACATTATAATGGCACTTATTGTAAACAACATTTAGGCTATCATAAATATCAAACTTACTAACCTGCCTACTTACCTAAATTTAACGCAAAACTGAAACCGGTGTTGGGCTCATATTCCTATCCAGGGCTTGACACTTACCATTTCCTTTACTTACGAGCACATAAAAAATTTAAATAAAATTATGGGTGCAATCCAAATTTCTAGAGTTATGTGATCAGTATAAAATTTCTGATAATTATCAGAATATAGAAAGTACACATGGTTTGTAAACAATTTATCTTCAGACTCAACAGGCCAATTATGTAATTATTTGTAGTCCTATTAAACCATGTACTGTGCACAGCAGAAATGAGAAAAAAATATGTATTTTCTTAATGATCACTAATATAATTCATGGAAAGATGGCAAATTTGAAATGTATTAAAGATACTTAATAAAAACAACAAAATATGCCAATACTTTATGTAAGATAAGTAAATTTTGATTAAGTGAAAAATTGCAGAAATAAGCACACCCTAGATTTAATTCGGCAAATATATAATAATGTACTTAGCATGTCTTTCAGAACTTTAAGTACAGTGTTTTAATCCTCCTTGGCACTAAGTGTACAAGTCCATGACAAATTTAACCTCTGTGCTGTTTAGCTCCACGAGGACGGGCTGCTTAAAGGATTAGCTCACCCAAAAATGAAAATTCTGTCATTCTGTCATTTCATGTTGTTCCCAACCTGTAAGACCTTTGTTCATCTTCGGAACACAAATTAAGATATTTTTAATGAAATCAGAGACCCTCTATAAACAGAAATACAACTGAAATAATTCAGATCGAGAAGCGTTCTAAAAACACAGGTAAAACAGTCCATGTGACATAAGTGGATCAACTTCAGTTTTGCTGCGCTACGAGAATGTTTTTTTTTTTTTTTTTTGGCATTCTTCTCTCCTGACTTACGTCTTCCGCCATTTTAGAGAGCATCACAATGCAACGCGTACGCAACCTTTAACACTACATATATTTTCTCACACACATACATCTGCTTATCTCTCAGCATGACAAAACATCTGCTTTCTGTCTTTTAGTTTCAAATCAGAATGATTTGCGGCACAGCGCAAGATTGCAAGCGTCATTAGTGTAAGTGGGCATGGTCTCAAAATTAAAGATGAAAGATGCAACATAGCGCCAGCAGGGGTCACTCATACTTCATTAAATAAATGACAGACATTTTAATTTTGTCCAAAATACATAAAACACAGGACAGTTTTATGCTGTGTTAGTGATTATGTTGCTCAGTGATGCACAGAACTGTTGGGTGAAGCGGTCATAGCCATGCTGTGTCGTGAATAATGCACAGCTGCTGACCAATCAGAATCCAGGAATGGAACGGACCATTTTATAAAAGGGTTATATAGCCCACTGAATCATACTCAGACTTAAGGCCCCAAAATACTTCAACCGAAATCAAAGAACAAACTGAAATGACATTTCAAACAAAATCAGGTTAATTTTGACAGTTCAAATCGGCTCACCAAAGTGAACTTTTTGGGCAGTTTGTTTTGACTCCTAAACACCTTTGAGCTTCCATTGGTCTGAGGCGCTTATGCAATCGGGTGTGTTCTGAAATTCCACCTCTTTTGACGCAGAATTTTTTTTCCCCGGTTCATTTGTCATTCAGCCGAGGTCAGGCAAGGGAGCAACATCTCCAAGTCACTACACAGGTGCTGGTCATATAATTAGAATTTTTCAAAAAGTTTATTTCACAAATTCTATTCAAGAAGTGAAACTTGTATAATGTATACATTCATTCCACACAGACGTATGATGTATTTCAAGTGTTTATTTCTTTTAATTTTGATGATTATAACTAACAACTAATGAAAGCCCCAAATTCAGTATCTCAGAGAATTAGAATATTGTGAAAAGGTTCAGTATTGACGACACCTGGTGCCACACTCTAATCAGCTAATTAACTCAACACCTGCAAAGGCCTTTGCAGCTGGAGTCGGTGCTTCAAGAACCACTACGCACAGAAGTATGCAAGACATGGGTTTCAGCTGTCCCATTCCTTGTGTCAGCCACTCTTGAACAACAAACAAGCATCAGGCTCGCCTGGCCTAAAGACAAAAAGGACTGGACTGAGTGGTCTAAAGTTATGTTCTCTGATGAAAGTAAATTTTGCATTTCCTTTGGAAATCAGGGTCCCAGAGTCTGGAGGAAGAGAGG
>JAUMHE010000080.1:6452992-6481139 GCA_032359235.1 Enteromius mattozi
CAGATCTCTGTGTGGAGCACTGGCTGTTGTCAGACAATAATCTCACTGCATTATTACAATTAATGACAAAAATCATGCTTGGAAATGTAAACTGATATTTCAAACTGACACGCTACTGCAAAAGATAGAAATAACCAACTTAAAACCATTGCTGAAAATACTAGTGGCCTAAGACTTTTGCACAATACTGTATATAATGTAATGGACTTCATGTTAGCAGTTCCAATGACTAGGATGCATTTTCTTACTCTTTGCATTTTTATATCAGTATAGCTCAAGATAATCCTATTTAAATCAATGTGATAAATGAGTTAGGTCAAAAGTAATCTAAAAGTAGCAGCAATTAGTCATTTGTAAGTAATCTACCCAGCTCTGGTTACACTACACTATATACTGGAACACAATGTCCAGCACTCAAGGAATGTTTTGAATCTGAATTGAAATCTGAATAATAGTCAACCCTTGAATCGAGGGTTATCCATAAGTGATTTAAAAATTCGTCATTGACCCTTGGTCACTAAAATGTTTTGTGGAACTGTAAGGGCAAGCAGCTGTTCAGTAAACACCACTGTCAGGAACTGTAGTGTCCTCTTAGAAGCCATTTATTGGCGAGTACCACACAGCTATGGATTAAAGTATAAGTCTGTGTGACATAAACCATCCCCTGCTGCTCCACACACGTGCTTTTTCCTTTTTCTCTCTTATTTTTTACGCCTGGAAGTGACAGTAGAAGCCAGTGACATTTTTTGTGACAGACTCGACGCTAAGAGGAGGTGGCAGCGGTCAATAACGCCAACACTGACACCATTAAGACGTTGTTTGGGCTGTTTCCTGTGACATATATCTAGGAGAGTGAGGGAGAAAGAAAAAGAGAGAAAGGGAGGGACAGAAATGGAGAGAGAGTGAAGTACGGGCACATTTTGGCTTGAAATGACATCTCTTTTCATCATTCTTTTAAGCTGTCATTTTAGTTAACTTCTGGATGGGTGACAGAAAGCAACATGCCATCCATCGAACCTCCTCCTCCTTCTCCTCAATGGCCATGAATTATTTATGCACAGATAGATTGAGTGTTTGGCTCCGTTACATGGTTGTATTGTTAGAATCCAAACACAAAATCATAGGGCCATAAGTTCAGCACAATAATTGGTTTCGCATCAAAACAAACTTTGAAACAAAGCCAGGAACGAATAATACGACTGTCTTTTGAAGAGTAAAAAATAAGACAACTTTTATGCATGCACTTTTCCAAATAAAACGGGCTGCTTTTTTATTTATAGAATCCCAAACAAAACATTACGCCGAAAAAAATAAGGCAACTAATTATCAGAATGCTAGTCTATGGTTCACAGGAGACGCTATGCAAGTTTATGTTTAGGTGCAGCACCACTGAACAATTTCACTTTTCAATTATTTGCTTATTTTGTTCATATTAACGTATGAAAAGCTTATGAATTGAATTAAGCAAGTATCCACATGATAAAATGCATTCTGCATGGTTGCTCGGCGATCGGCTCTCCTGTATTAGTGTTTCTTGTGCTCGGTTTTATGACTTTACTTTCACAGTGTACTACATTAATAACTTATTAAATCATATAATCATGTTATAGCGTGTTATGTGTATTGGTTTGTATATGCTCCTGTCCCTTTTGATGGATTTGCTCTGCAAATCAACTTAATCACGCCATTGGAAAACATAATGAGTGTGGCATGCTTTTCTACAGACTAACAATCTTATTAGGGAGCCAATGTTCTCAAAAACCAAGCCATAAATTCATTAAGTGATAATTTAGAGCATAAAATGAGATTGAAATCCATGATGCAAAACAACCAACTCAGAAAGCAACATGATGACTAAAGAGTGAAGTAAAAAACAGACTGGCACGTTTTATGCTGGGAATCACTTTGGGAGGTTTTATGTGGCAATGAAAAAAAAAAAACTTTTACAGTCATATCTGTGTAAACGCTGTTGTTTTATTGGCATTGCTTTTT
This sequence comes from Enteromius mattozi, assembly GCA_032359235.1. Classification (NCBI taxonomy): domain Eukaryota; kingdom Metazoa; phylum Chordata; class Actinopteri; order Cypriniformes; family Cyprinidae; genus Enteromius; species Enteromius mattozi. The sequence continues at coordinate 6,454,985 of JAUMHE010000080.1, forward strand.
TTGTCTAATAACAATACTGATGTTTCACGTGAGTTCCTGCAGTAACAGTAACCTGTAATTTTTAATAATATTCTGTGGTTAAATGACAAAGAAATTACATTTTGAAAGAAAATATTTGGAAGACTCTTTTGTCTTTATAATCCTAATTTTCCTATAGTATTTTGATGTCAAGTGATCAAATCCTGAATACAAGTAATTAATATTAGCATTTTTTGTTTTTGTTTGTTATTAACTCGAATGGACACTGTTGTCTCCATTTTATTTTGAAAAACATTTTTATTCAGTAAATAAATTTTACATAGCAAACATGGAAAATGTAATAAAAAAAAATAATAATAATTTACATTTATTAAAGTAAAAAAAACCCTTTACATTATAAAACAAATATAACTGAATAAATAAATAAATATATTTTATAACAGATTTTCATATTTTACTATTACAAATCCGTGTGTGGGAAAAGGGCAAAACAATAATAAAAAAACCCCCCGAAAAGTAATTTTAATATAATTTTCAGTCTCGTTTTAATTTTAGTTAATGTTTTAGTAATAAAGTACTTTATGTCCAAGTTTTTATAAGTTTTATTTCAGTTTCAGTTATTTCAGCACATCAAGTTAACTAAATAAGACATTTTGTCTTGACAGATTACGTGTCTTACACTTCTATTGTTAAAAATGTTGAAGAAATATCCATAGATTTACTTGATTTTGCAAGTGTACTTCTCTGTAAATTTATACAACTGGACAAATATATGAATATATGGCTGAGCTCTAAAAAACAAACAAACAAAAAAAACCTACACTATCTGATCCATATTTATTATGTTCTTTCACATTTCCTGTATATTTGCTTACATTTAATAAAAGACAATTGCATGTTGTAGTTGCGTGTGTGCTTCTCTCATTTCTCTTACTTACAGTGTAAATCTGATCTTGTCTTTGGTGAGTAATTGAGTCTTTGTCTGTCTTAGTCTCCAGTTAACTTAACCCTCTGTTTCCCTAGTAAATCATCCTTCTCCTCTCCTATGATTGTGCTGCTCGATTTTCACATCCCATCAAGCTATAATGACTTTAATGACACTCTGCTTATGGTAATTTTTTAATTAATCCAAATAAGTGGATGTGACACAGGGCTTGGTCAAGTGCACATACATGACATGGTCCATCATTAGGCTGTGCTTAACCAAGAATATCATCCGGTAGATCATGACCGTGATCACAACCACTTTCATCATCTTGATCGAAGTACCCACAACAAATACACCCACGGAATTATGCTTCCTAATAGTGCAGTCATGAGAATGCTTTATTTATTACAGCATAAACATCTACCAATGTCACTGGTTTCTCATTTGTTTTTGTGAGTACTCTTAAAGAAACAGTTCAAAATAAAATGAAAAATTAATTAGTTCATTCATTCATTTATTTTTTACCAACCCTTAGAAGCCCACTTACACTTAAAATAATTAAACTAATTGGGATTTTCTTTTTTGAAATGTGTCTTTTTATTATATTATTGTGGTTTTAGAACGTTGTCTTTACCATTTAAAACTTTGAGGTTAGTAATATTTAAAGGGGCCAATGGTGTGATTTCAAATTTTCCTTTCTCTTTAGAGTAAGTACTTACTATTCAAATGCGAGTTTTGAGCAGTGAAGTGTAGTGCTTGTTGTTTGTCATTACTCCAATCACAAATGCAGACGTGTTATGTTTACAAGAAACGATACAATGCAACGCGTAAAAAGACAGTACTAAGTCATGATAATCAGTAATTATGTCTCAACTGGATGCAACAAATGCCTTTGTAATGTATTTTATTCATTTGGTGTTTTAGCGCCGGGACACAGCATCATGTTACAATAAGGAGTGTAACATTTCTGCCAAACACTTGAGGTATTCGGCCAATCACAACACACTAGATAGTTGGCCAATCAGAGCACACCTCACTTTTTTAGAACGATAAGCTTTGAACAAATCGACCCGTTTCAGGAGGCAGGGCTTAGAGGAGAAACAATAAAGTACAGTATGTGGAAAAATGTGTTTTTTTTTAAACTTGAACCACATAAACACACTGCATTACACCAAATACAAAAAATATTGTTCATTTTAGCACCATCATATGACCCCTTTAAAGAAATGTCTTAATTTATTATTTTATTCAGCAAGGATATATTAAATTGAATAACTTTTAATTCTTAAAAGGAATATAAGCAGCAAATCAGCATATTATAATGATTTCTGAAGGATCATGTGACATCGAAGCCTGGAAAATGATACTAAAAAAATGCAGCTTTGAATGAAAGGAATAAATTATATTTTAAATATATTCAGTTAGAAAACTTTTTTTTTATTATTATGATTATTTGAATAATATTTCACAATTTAACTGATTTTTACTGAAAAAATGCAGACTTTGCAAGCATATATTTCTTTAAAAAACTTGTTTTTCATAATATTTTTTACTTTAAGCCATTATTCACTGATGAACTTTGTTATTCACACTTCTGTCCTATAAAAAAGGGCACCATTTGTTGCTTGTCTGGGGTTTTTTTTTGGCAGCATAAAAGAAAAACAAAAAACACTTTCTAGTTTATTTGGAAAAGAGCTTCTAGGATTTGCCACCTAAAATCTTAACCAGTAAAATAAAAATAAAACATGGTTTGAACAGCATATAAATGATAATAAAATATAAATGTTTTCATGGGGTGAGCTTAGCTATTCCTTTAAGAACAAAGAGAGTTGAAAAATAAAGAATGCGAAGGGGAATTCTCCCGTTCTCACACTCCGCAGATGTCCATCACTCTTCCGTTCCGCCTGCATATTGACATTCAGGTAGCATAGCAACATGACAACATGCCTAGCAGGCTGCGGAAAGAGTCTGTTGCCGTTTGAAAAGGTTGACATGATAGGTGCGCGTGTGTGCGCATGGGAGTACGGCATCAGTGCTTTTCACTCTCTTTCACTCGCCTTCAGAGTGTCTCATTTCAATTTTAAAAACATCTTTCCAGGAATCTGTAAATACCTTTACAAGCGCATCATAAATAGAGCACAGATCAGAGGAGCCGAGGAGAGCGCGTGTATGCGAGCGCCTCGTCCCCTTCAGTGATTTAATGAGGATAGCGTGACACCCGCAGATCAATACAGCGCCATTAAATTCAGCAGCCAAATGTAAATGACCTTGTTTAATATTATAATGACGGTTTTGATTGTCAAAGTGGAAGGGAAAAAGAAGAGGAAAATAAAGCCTGGTCTTTTTTAAAAATACATGAGCTGGTCAGCGGGGTTATGTAAATTTCGCATTTTCGACCACAGAGCGAAATTCATAATTCATAAAGATTAAAGTTGAATACTATATTAGGCGGCCCACATTAAAAAGCTTGGCTTGGACTTATTATGTTTCATCTGCGATGAGGACGGCGTTAGATAAGTCTTCAACAACTAAATCAATATTAATACACATTCAGCCTTCAGATGGTCTGCTTGCCATTTATCTAGCGAATAAAACACACTAACTCCACAATACTCCACGTTATCAATACTGCAGGAAGAGGAGAAAATGAGACGGTTCGGATTATGTGAGGTTATGGAGATGCGAGACGAAGGACGGGATGTGGTGAGGTCATAGTTCAGTTGCTGTGGTGACCAGACCTGTATTAAACACGCCAGACTGGAGGGGAATATAAATGTGAAGAAATGATATGGGGTGAGACAACAGACTCCACAGATTGAGACAAAGATACAAACTTCATGCTTTTGTCTCTTTAAGGAGGAGCGTGGTGTGAAGCTCGAATGCAATTAATGTTGCTTTGAAAGGACAATCGCCGCAGCCTTTGTCAGAGGAGAGACACAGCTTGGCTTGGAGAAGTGCGGCCCCTCGGGTGCAGTGACTTTTGACATATGCGCTCACATATCTTCCCCCAGTGCTCGGAGTTTGAATCCAGAGGGGACAGGAAGAGGACAGACTGCCGACACGACAACTGCTGCTTCTCTATTCTCTTCCTATGAGTCAAATCTGAGGAGTGGGCCGGTATTGCAAAAAAATGAATAATCATGTTCGGTACACACAATGTTTGCTTAATGCAGTCTACAACCAAAATAATTTAAAATTGACATTTTTAAAAATTAATTTAGTAATATGAGGGTGCTAACATTTTAGGAACACTATTCACTATCAAACAAGCTACTTATTAGAATGCAATTTATTTGCACATTGGCTGTTCATTAGTATTTATGAAGCATACAGTATATGTCTTATTCTGCATATTCTAGATCCCTGACCCTATACATAAACTTAACTAGTAATAAATATACATTACTTAAACTCTTAGTAAGTAGTGACTATGTGTTACCTATTCAGAACTATTCGGAATTTAGTTATTTATCTGTTTATTTATTAATACTGAAATTGAGGTCACAGTTAACAATTTAAACTTCTTACTTCATACTTGATATAGTTGTGACTTTTAACTAGAAAAAAAAGTTTTAAAAGCCTTAAGTTTTGATTTGCTAGAATGCATTACATGTGTTTAATTTCTTTTAGTTAAAATATTTAGATTTAAGTACATTACTGTTTCTATTATTCCAATTCAATTTTAACACATGAAAACAAAGGAAGAAATTTCCTCAATTCTGAATTTGGTCTGGGTAACTCTTGTTGCATCCTAACCATTCAAGTCCCAGCTTTATTCAGTACACGCCAGAACAATACCTAACCTAATTGAACTGGTCACTAAAACTAAAATCTAAGGATACAGTGCTGGTTCAAGTGATTTAGTCTGAATGGATGTGAGGGCTGTCTGAGGTGTGGATGGGGGGGTAGTACTGTAGATTTGCTGAATGGAATAGAGAGAGATAGAGGGGTAAACCCCATTAAGAGCAATGAAAGACCTCCTGCTGCAGACAGCAGAACCCACAGTCAGGCCGAACAGCAGTGTAAGACTAATACAATACAAGTCACTAATTAGCTCTGCTGTTCCCCTGACATATGCTTCAGAGAGAGAGAGAGAGAGAGAGAGAGAGAGAGAGAGAGAGAGAGAGAGAGAGAAAGAAAGGAATTTAAGGAATTAAATTGAGAAAACACGTTTTCATTAATCTCATAAATGGTCATCACATTACAGTCATTGCGAGACTTTACATTATTACATTTGTAAAAAAAATAGTATAGGACCTCTACAAAGTGCAGTCTTGTTATTTTATATGATTCAACAAATCAATGGAGAAAATATGAATATAGGTAATTCATGAATAAATTTATGCATAATTAATTTGAGAAACTTGTGATTGAACAAGTTGCAGACAGGTTCAATTATTTACCATTAGTTAATTTGTTAGGCATCATGAACTAACAATGAACATCAATTTTTACAGCATCTATCAATCTAGGATAATGTTACATTATAAATGTATTATTCATTGTTAATTCATGTTCATTCATAATACATTAAATAATGTTAATTTATACAACTTCAAATGTTAAAAATGTATTAGTATATGTAAAAATTAACATTAACCTAGATTAATAAATGCTTTAAAATATTGTTTTATTCCATGTTAGCTTTTGCTATGAACATTAATGTTAATAGAAACTTCACATTAAATTACCAGTTAAATTAATTAAACGTATTCTATTTTCATGTAAAATATGTAACACTGCAAGTCGACTTACCAATAGTGTAAATGCTTCTTTAGCAAATTACTCGACAGAGATGCACTATAATGACCCCTGTCCTCTACTACCTTTGGTTTGACCAGTCAGGGTCAAATTCTAGTCAGAGAGAGGTTAACATGTCAACTAATGCCCGCTGCTGCGGACCAGCAGATGTTTTTATGTATGAACAGTACTTGAATAATTGATAATTTGTTCTTTGAAGTAAGAAAAAGTATGTTTATTATTTAGTTAATTAGTCTTATTAGTCAATAAAAATCAAAGGATAAACCCTCATCCTTCTCCTAATCTGATCTAATGACAGAAGTCACTCTCTTGTCCAATCAGCAGGGAGAGAAAGATTACTTCCCCACCATATGGTGAGTCAGTGAGTGAGATCATATCCCTTATATATCATATACTGAGAAATGTAATCATGCACAGATTGAGAGTGTGGGAAGTGACCTTATCTGCATGAGTCCACATCCTGTTCAGAGATCAAATGCAAATAAACTGTTCAGAGAGTGTCAATTTATACCCTCTACCGGTGAAAAACAGATGGACTTGTAGACTCCTGAATTTCTTTTGTAAAAGTATGACTTGTGAATTATTAAATAGCTTATTTTTATCCCTTTTACAACTTCAGTAATTGAGTAGAAAGAAAACCATCAAACCCCAACTGTTCAGAAAGTCTCAACAATACATTAAATCATCAAACCTTTAATCATATTCATTCCAAGTCCATCATTAGCTATACTGTAGGCTACATGTTGTAGTAATCTCACAAATAACATCCTCTTCAAGATAATAGCAGACATAACACAAGGGTTAGAGGGTGCACAGAGGTTATTTGCTCTTGAGTAAAGTGAACCAGTGTTCGGTAACATTATATTTGTAAATCTAAGCTTCTGGATCGTTTAGAGGAAGTATTAGTGTCACTAAGACAGAAGGCACATATAGACTTGCACGGTGCTCCAGAACAACGAAAAAGCAGGAAGCTCGAGAGAAAGAGAATACATTTCCCAAATCAATAATTATGAGGGCCATGAAAAATAGGACTGAAATCAAAGAAAGCAGTCTAAAGAGACACAAAACAATAGTGACCAGTCATTGTGCGACTAAATGGATGAAAATAACGCCTCTCTGACTACCCTGGTCTTCATCATTTTGAGGATCTGTTTATTGATGAGGTCCAGTTGAGTGAAACTGGGAAGGAGATACAGTCAGATCGACCCCGATCAATAAAGAGCAGGTCAGCGACTCAAAGTGACTCTTAGTCATAATGCCGAAACAAGCCACAGAGGAACAGGGGGGAGGGGAGGAAGACAAAAACACAGAACGGAAGAAAACATGAGGGAAAAGAAGGACCACACAGTTGAAGTAGAGCATGGATCACAGAACAAGTGGCACTTTTTCATGCTGTGAAACAGACTTGCTTTGTTTCAACGATAGGAACCAGCACTCATTTCCTCCTGAAATGTCCAAAAACGCTCAGCTGGGGACAGAAGCGAAGGAAAAGCTCCATCACAGCGAGACCCTCAGGCACAACACTCCAGTTATCTTTCCAGTGCAGCACTTTGCGGAAAGGTTTTGGCCCTCGTGCAACACACACGCAGGTGCCACTGTGGGCCGAGAGAGCCGTACGTTTCTAATCTCAGCCAATCCTTGCTCTGAGCGGCCCCGTTGATGTTCGGTGCATTTTGATGTCGAATCTCTTTTCGTTCCGCAATAAAGTTCTGCAGTGAAATTGCAAGAAAAACGCCCAAACGAAACAAAACACGACACAAATTGCTCTCTTTGTGCTCCTTTATATAGGTCTGCTTAGCATTCAAGGGCAGGGCTGTTAGTGCGCATTGTGTTTGAAGCCCTCTGCACTCTGGTTTTAGATGCTGTGTGATAATGTAAGCCAATTCCCATTCCGCCCTCCCCATCTCATTCGCCTTATTGTTCTGCTATCCTCTCCCCCATCATAGAGGCAAAGTGCCTGCCTCTAACGCGGAGCTCCGTATTTAAATTACACTAGCAGTTTAAGAGCACACTGGGGAAATCGACAAGAAGCAGAATGAGAGGGTGTGCGGATGAGAGAGATACTATATTAAAGCACGAGAGAGTAAAAGAAAAAAAATGAAGGGCGGGAGAGAGAGATCCATGATAGTTTGACAGTTTTCTTCCCTTCTGTTCAATCAGAGGCAGCGATGTGGAACTGTAGGGGGAACAAATAGCGCCTCACAACAAAGATGAAAAACAACTTGACTCTTCAATGATATTCCATAATTCAGAGCCTGGGGTCGAGCAAACACCATCAAATCATAACCGCGGGCCTGCGCGAGTTAAATAGCTATATAAATATGGCAATGGAGGTTAAATAGGAGAATTGGCCATTTTCTCCCCACAGTGTGGACCGAAGAGTAAAAACTCTTTGGGTCTTGCTGGGAGGAGAAAGAAACAAGGGGAATTTAATGTGTTTTAATGTGACAAACACGCACAATAACTTCTGCTTGACCTGTACGGGCCGGAGGAAACCGACAATCCCAGAATGCATTTCTGTGCTGGAAAGTGGATGTGTTTTGATTTGCATGTAAATTGCAGACAAGGGACTTTTTCATTCCAGAGCAGGTGTACTTTCTAACGCTCATGCACTTGTGCGCACACTCGCACGCTCACCAGTACATGCACATAGGCGGTGTGACATGAAAAACGCAGCAGTGAACACAGCTGTTGTAGGCGAAAACCTTTCCTTGAGGAGTGTAGCATGCAGCTATAAAGGGTGCAGATGGGTTTTACGGTCTTTACCGGAATCACATGGAACCTTTAAGTACTAACACCATTTCCAGTGACTTGATGGGATGAGAACACATTATTTGACTAATGGGACAATACACAATTCTTCGGGCTATGGCAACAAATAATATAGGGTCAAAAGTATGTAGACACCTGAACAACACATTCACTAGAGGTTGGAACATGGATGGAGGGATTTGCTCTCATTCAGACACAAGAGGGTCAAGAGGTCAGGGTGATGCTTGAATGAATATAAATTACTATTATTGTTTTTGTTATTGTTGTTTTTTAAAAAATTAAATGCTTTCAAAGAAAACATTACCAATAAGCTATGATTGCTTTAGGAAAAAAAAATGAAATGTTTAATACATTTTTTTTATTTTCATTTATTCACTATTTCTTAGAAAAAAAGAAAGAATTAAACAATATTTGAAATATTTGATATATAAATAAGAAATGTATAAATAAAATATCACAGAGAGGATCCCTATAGACCTTCAAGGCTGTCAAGGTCAATAGATTTCTTAAAATCAGATAATAGAATATATTTATGACGAGGCAAGGTGTAGGCAGGTTGTACAATGTCGTGTTGTGCAACTTCCTAGAAACTTAGTGATATTTATGTTTTATAATTCACAATATTACTTATTAGTCATAAGTAATAAATAATTTGAATGAAAAGATTAGATTAGGGTTTGTCTTAGGGTTCCTTGTGAGTAAATTATGCATAATTTATTATTATTATTACAGTAATTACATGTAATGTGTAATAAGGACACCTTAAAATAAAGTGTTACCCAAAATGCTTCATTACTTAATTGTTACAAGAAAAAAAATCTTAAAAATGGCATGCATATTTTAAACCATATGAAACCAACAAGAATACAAAGACATGTTTTAAGCTAGTTTTTTTCCTGTGCGAAAGAGGACGGAAGAGGACAGATAAAGATATGTAAGTGGAGTTTGATTATGTTTACCATGCCTGCGCTCCATGCAGCACTATATAATGTGTACCATGTGAAGCACTTTGTTTACTCTCAAGAGCCTGTTGGAAGCAGCACAGTAGCACAAAACACTAAGTGCAGCCCACGAAATGATATACATGGCATACTGTACAACGTAATGGACCGTGTTACACGTACACAACACGTGGAATAGGAAAGTGAAATACATGTTGAGGGCAAACTCTTGAATTGGTTGTTAGCGTGTGATCATCTAGGAGCTCCAAGGGGCTTTTAGCATAGTGCTTTTATAAGACTCGGGAAGAGAAAAAGACGCATGCACGTGAGCATACCAATAACAAATACATACAAATGCAACTCAAGTCTTTGGCAGAACATGTCGACAAGTATATCGACAGGCAGGCAAAACAGCGTGTTCTTTCCTTTCATCTTTGCGAGGTAATTATAGGGAGATAATCTCAGTGCTGGACCCCTTAGCTAGGGCCAATCTGGCCTCTATCGGGAGCCAGAACTGAAAGGTCAAGAATGAGTTTTCGAAGAAAGGACGCTGTGAAAGCAACAGGCCTTACAATGGGGTTATTTGATGTGGTCAACTTGACAATTTATTCAATAGTCGTTAATGTACAGCCCACCGCATGGGTACTTACAGAGCACTGGGGTTTATTTTTTGCTCTGTAAAGTTGATTAGTATAATTTTTGCTTTCACTGTTGCTGCACTTCAGAGTGTATTTGAATTGCATGTTTTTTCGCCCACACATCCAGTGTTTCTTTTCAAAAACAGCTGAGGGAAAATGAATGAAATGGGAAAGGAAAGAAATGAGAGTAGATGTTGAGTGGAATAGGCAGATACATGTAAAACTTCAGCTATTTATTTTTCTCTTTAGCAAGTATATACACTCTGCTTCACCTTTCAGAGTCAGCCTTTCAGACCATTATGTGTGTCCAAAAATGCAGAAAACGAAAGCTCACAGTTCTTTCACATCTTGCAGCCTTCAATTTATCTTTTTAAACCTTAAACATTCAACCATCAGTCTTTGCAGATGACCGACCCTATAATCAGCGGATAAGACTGAGGCGCTTAAACTATAAAGACATGCCATGTTCCACATACCAGAATCAGTGTGTTACTGCTTAGCCATCAAGCCAAGAATTGCCGGAAAATGAAGGCGTAGAAATACATAAGGGTTAGGAGAGATTTTAAAACAGCCGAACTATTCTTAAGAATTTCCTGAATTCATTACAGTAAATGTTTTTAAAATGTATTGGTGAATTTAAATTTTTAAATTGAGGTTAGATAAATCTTCTAAACTGGCTGAACTGAAGTGGAACTTACAGAACATGGACCATCAGCAGTTTTTATTCATTTCCAGCTTGTCGAAAGCGAGAGGCAAAATGGTTTACAGCCATATCTAGGCTTTGCCAAATTGGTTTTTAATAAAAGTTTTCAGAGCAAGTGAAGCTCTCCAAGTTTGAGAAAGTAGAATCAGCTGCTCACTTCTATTGTCGACATGAAAACAAAGTTGACCCATTTCCTTATTTAATAGACATTCTTAGTATTGTTGTGAACAACACATTGATGTACATCACTTCAGTGGAAAAAAAAACATAATTTCATAAACACTGATAAAAACAAAATGATTTTCTGTTCTCTGACATCATCAAGCCCTCTTGTTTTAACCTCTCCATAGTCTTGTGTAGCCAGACCTTTAAGGCTGGGACGCACCAAGTCGATGCCAACCAACTAGCGACAATGAAAGCCGACGGTGTTGTTGCCTCACTTTAGCAGACTGCAGCCTGACGGATGAAGGTTTGGAATACATGGCAGCTTTCTTTGGCCAAGGAGAGACCGCCCATGAGACCGTCAAACAACCAATCACAGTTAGTTTTGTTTCAGCACCACATTTCGGGTGTGAAAATGTCCCCATGATAACAGACCGGTGTGTAAAACTCTCTGACGTGTTTTAAAGATTTTATGCTGCAAACTTTAAATATTTCACACACATTGAAAATAATGCCACAATGATGTATTTGTATATGCCACGCCCCCTTTTCCCAATCCAGGTTCCTCCATTCATCCATGAATACAGTCAAGTAATGGCCTACATTTTTACTTGAATATAATTCTGCTCTGGAATATGTCACATTATGCAAATAAATGACTTAAAAACTTCTTTAACCTAAGGAAGGTGCCTGCATTAACTCCCGAAATGCAATAGGCTTATTGAATATGGAAGCTCATTTCTGCATTATACTGAAAAAATTAACTACATTTTCCTTCTTTTCCAAGTACATTTCTCATTACACCACAGGCATATAACCATCATTCAGCCTCTTCTGTGCAATAGCAACCTCTAAAGCTTCAACAACAGAATCTCTTCCAAATGTCCAACATATACAGTAAACACTAACAGGTCTTTGAATCTATTAAAAAATGCATACAATAACACTTTATTACCACATGTGCTCTCCCAGTTCAGTCCTTTGCAAAGTATGCTGGAAGCTATAAGTTCACCCATCTAATTTCTGTTATTGCAATAAAAATAGTAGTCACAACCGCTTTAAGTAGTCTTCAATTTTAGATATTTAAGTCGATGGAACACAAGTTGTAATAAAGTGAAGTAAAGTGTGTGATAATCAATACATGTCATTAAAATGATAACATATGTAATTATATTTATGTATAACAATATAATTATTAATTATATTAATTATAAAATGCTAAGAATGATAGTAACTGTGACTGTGATTTTAAACTTCACCTCACAATTATCTTTTTTACTCTGAAGTGGAAACAGGATTCCATAAATCTACATGTTTACAATAGAAAATTAATCTGTGCGAAAGGGAGCACAACACAGATAATGTAAAACATACATATGGACATGTACGCTTGCATGCATACCTTTGTGCACACGCATTTCACACAAACATGGTTCTTAATAACGGCCAACTCATTTGGCAATAAATACTGCATTTGAATCTCACAGATGGAGGTCCCTTTGGAACCGTCATGGAGAGTGCAGAAGTCCGCTTTAGGGCATGATTCTTATTTCACACTTGCAGTGTATGAGTGTATATGCATGCTTTACAGAGCAAGGCCATGTGACAGTGTGTGAATGATCCGTACATGTGTGCTCATGCACTCACATATGTCTGCGTTATGTGTGTGAGAGCGTGTGACTGTAACAGATGAATCACGCTTGAGTGCTCAGGTGTATTTCTATTTGAGAACTACAGCAGACTATTCAAGCAATGTGTGAATGTGCATACAGTATATATGTGTGCATGTGTGTGTGTGGTGATAATCCCTCTCTGTAATGTCATTCATAGGGTTTGGATGATCAGTTCAGGCACAAGTGGTAATACAGCCAGTGTGCTGGAAGAATTGTGTCTGTATGGGGAGAGAAGAAGAGGGTTCTGGGAAAATAGAAAGTAGACATTCAAAGACTCATCAAGGATTATACACTCAAACTCACGGTTCTTTTGTTGCTGAGGCTTAAACTGAACTTTACCTTAAACCAAAAGTGAAGCAGCTTGGACTCACTGGAAATGAGACATCGTGGCTCCAATTTTGCCTGCCTGTCAATGTTTTAATGAACCAACTAAAACTGTTTGCATTTTGTTTTATGGTTTCACTGGAACAGAGAGAGCTGTATGGAGGGCCAGATAATTAATATTTACTGCTGGTAAGGTCAACTGGAACTTTGTCATGAAATAATAACATCCATTTCCCATGTCAAGGCCTGTTATAACCAAAAATATTAACTATAATGATAACTTTGTACTATAAAGTTGTAATACCTATTCTAACACTGTGAGAATAGCAAAATCCACATGGAGGAAATGACAGTGAAACAAAATCATTGGAATCAATTATTTTTCTGGCTGATGAATGATAAAACATTTATAGCCAATCATAATCCATAAACTTTGAAGAGCACAAGCATTTACTGTAATGCAGCAGACAACATTTAATGCTTAAAAGCAGAATATTAATGTGGGATGCAGTTATTGTTATAGCTGTCTTTATAATCATTGACTTCTAAATAAATGTTTGAAAATACAAAAAGGGAGCCATCAAAATGATTGGCTGAAACAATAAAAAAAGACTTTGTGAATAAAAGTATGTCTCAAAAAGCAGAAGGGTACAATATCTGAGCTGGACTGGTGATTAATGAATGAATAATATTAAATACATTTTTTTATTAATTTATTTTTTCTTTTATCTATGAATGGCTGCATAATCTATCTATGAATTGTTTTCATGCACAACAGTCTTCTTTCAGATTCTTTTATAAATGATTGGAGGGAAAAAAATATAATTATAATACATAAAAAAAAAATTATAAATTCCCACAACAACTTTTAGTCATGTTTTTACCTTTCTTTAAACACCTAAACCTATTTATTTCCCACAGGAATCAAATGTAGTTAATAGTATGTTTTTTTTTGTTGTCTAAACCACATATAACTCACTATTGTTTTAGTCAAATGAATTTACTAGCCAATCGATAAAGAGAAAGCAGAAGCAGTTGAACATACTGTAAATGCATTTGATCTGGGTTAGACTGAGTGTCAGAACAGATTCAACGGAGCAAAAAAAATATTGATAGTTTATATTTTTTTCACAACAACTGATATTTGCAGATTGCGAAAGTAGGAAAAGCTACTGTCCCTCAGCCTATGCTAACTAAAATAACTTACTGAAACCACTGAATCAGTAAATGTGAGGAAAGATCACATAATCACCGTTTTTTTAGCCTAATCCTTAAAGTACACTAAACTCCAGCAGGTCTACAGATACAGATAAACTAGCGTTCCCATTAGGGCACGCATTACACTTCAATGACAACAATTAACACCAAGCAAACTGCTTCGTGTGCAGACGCATGCATAACATGCACCCAATGGAAAAAAAAGCCCTCAGCGAAAGATGACATATGGCGCGAGCAATTTCCCTCTCAATTTCAGCTCCAACTCCAACTGATGTTTTCATGTGCCAGAAAATAGCCGTTCCCCCTTTACTCCCCCCTCTCTGAAAGTCATCTGCTCCATGAGCAGTAAGCACCATCGTGGCTTGTAGACCCAAATGAGAGCGTACAAATGATTTGTGGCACCATCGTCCCGCAAAAGCGCTGGAGAACGGAAGCGGGGAAGGAGAGGAGGAGGGGAAAGAGAAGAGAGGGAGGAGACGTGAAGGGGGAGATAATGTCACTTTCACCTTGTATTCCTCCGCCAGCCCATAATGCTCATTTTTTCCCATTTTCACAGCAAATTCGTTTCAGTAGCGGTGGCCAACCCCCCCGCTCCAACTAGAGCAAATGAGAGAGAAATGAGAGAGCGAAGGCAAATGAGAGGGAGGGCAAGAGCGAGGGGTGCCGTTGGGGGGTGAGTGGGCCGAATTTGCACAGTGACCTTTTTCTGATCCAATCTCACTGATGAATCCTAATGAAGGATTTAATAAAATCACACTTTACAATCTGTCTCTGCATCAAAGCGTGGAATCACATTCATATCAGACCAACTGCGTACACAAACCCGTTGAAATAAATATCAGATCTAAACCTGTGTGTGTGTGTGTGTGTGTCTGTCGGCGGGTGGAGAGGGGGGAAGCGGGTTGGGACGGGCCTCTGAAATTGGCCAGACTGAACAGGGAACGCCTGGACCATTTGTTCCAGATGCGGTCTAAAATCACATCTCATCACTTTCATTTAGTCCTTAATGAGTTAGCCGTCAACAACACGGCACACAATTCCACACCAACGTACACAGTTAAAGATTGGAAGGAAGGTTACTTCAGTAATGGTGACAAGAAAAAGTTTTTGAATAAAATATTTGTCAATTTATAGTAACAAAGTGGACGAAACAAGCCTATTTTTGAATGCAAATATTGAGCATTTCATTATTTTTATAAACTATGCTGCTAAAAATTTCCTTGATGGATACAAACAACATCAGAACACGACTTCAGAACCTTGATGGAGGTCAAAATCATTTGCTTATTTTTCAGCTATTTTGTATCCAGACTTATTTTTCAACTATTTTGTATCCAGACATTTTGGATTTGGTTGTATTTTAAGATGTCTTCATTACAGTCTAATATGCAATTATGGTACTGAGTAATATTAATTAACAACATGTACTTACTATAAAGTTATTAGGATTTGGTATAGGATTAGTTTTGTGTACCTATGCTAAATTTACTGAAATTGCATATTACTATGAGTACATGTAACATATGTAGGCTCTGTCAAATGTAGTGTTACTTTAGATTTTTATTTTTTTTAACTTTAGTTTCTATCACAAAGCAAACCATACAATTTGAGCGACTAAAGGAATTGTTCACCAGAAGATTTCAATTCTGACATCAACTCTGTCATTACTCACCCTCATGTTGTTCCAAATCTCTATGACTTTCTTTCTTCTGTGAAACACAAAAGAAGATATAAAGGACATTGGTAACCAAAAAACTTTGTCCTAATACCTGTGTACTTACATAGTAACTGGATGTGTGCATAGTATGTAACAATAAAGTACACATTGGTACATAGTATCTAGAGCTGTAATATTTCTGTAACTACACACATGTAACAACCCACTTTGTTAATTTGTCAGTTTATAGTATGTGTAAGTATAAATGTGTAACATGACTTTTTTGGACTAACAGCTCTTTTTGGTAAAGAAAGTGTTACACTTTATATTAAGTAGACAATTCCTGTGGAGTGTAATTACTCTGATGTTACACAGCAGCTGCCAGTAAGTTAGGCTTTACATATAAATTGTGGTTGGTATCCAAAATGTTCCACTTTTTATTAAGTGGACAGTTATCGAGGAGCTACCATGTAAGTACACTGGTATTACAGTGGTGCAACTCCTGCCACTTTACATATCACACCCATTTCCACCTCTGGATTAAATTTTTGAAAAAAAAGTGTTTGTGCTTACAGATACCATTCTGAGGTTGGTTACATATGTGTATGTATTACAGCTGTAAATACTATGTACCAATGTGTACTTACACTGTAGTTACATACTACGTTCACATCTAGTTACTATGTAAGTACACAGGTATTAAGGACATAATATAAAGTGGGGCCATTTATTTTTTATTTTTGTGTCTCCAAGCACTTTAGCTTTATATTATTAGTCTACAATATCATTATGTAACATCTTTATGTTACTGAAATTGCAAGAAAAAATAATGTTGCAAATTCAATCATTACCATTCAAAATAGACTCATTTGCTCTACCATCTCCTTTTGTGTTCTATGGAAGAAAAGAAGTTATACAGGTTTGAATAGACATGAGGGTCAAATTAGTAAAAAATCATGAAAATTTGTGGCTGAACTCTTCCTCTAAAATGTTGTATTTGTAATATGATGTTTAAAATGCAAAATAATATTTTCCAAAGAAATTTGTGTTCTGTCAAGAGGTGCCGATGTAGTCTTTGCAATGCTGACATCTGGTGGCCAAAGAAACTCACGTCAGACTGTAAGAACAGACAGTGAATAGGGATTTTATATGCTTTTCTGATTATTCATATAAAATACAAAAGCATAAAAGCTGTTAAACTGGCATTATGTTTCTACTTCCAAAAAAGGTGGTGAGGTCACTGCATAGTGACCCCTAATATGTGTGCAATCTGAAAAGCAATCTGTGTGACCAGTACAGACCGAATGCCAGGACTCATTGATTCCATATGAAATATCCAATATGCAATTTCTCACTGCTTACAATTCAAATGACAATTACTCCGATTCAAACAGGAGACAGACAGATCGAGAGATATAGAAAGGGAGACAGAGAATCTTTTGACTTTGTAATCTACATTGTAAATGTGTTCACATGGATGCGAGAGGATAACACACAAATCGTTGTGTAAATATGTGCGTTACTCAGAAAAACACCTGCACTTCAGCTCAGAGAATGAATGTGTGTGAATTAAAAGGATGTCTGACATTTTCACAGTCAGTGAGCATTTGAGTGCACATTACAAATCCATCCATCCATCTATCCATCCATCCATCCATCCATCCATCCATCCATCCATCCATCCATCTATCTATCTATCTATCCATCCTCATACCATTTAACTATCTATCTATTTATTCAACCACCCACCTATCTACAGTATCATCCGACTATATTCATCCATCATCACACACTATCATACATCCATCCGACTATACAGAATATCCATCCATCCATCCATCCTCATACCTATATATCTGTCATCCATCCATTTGACTATATCCATCCATCATCACACATTATCATTCATCCATCCATCATCCACATACCATTTGACTATCTATCCATTCATCCACCCGCCTATCTACAGTATCATCCATCCAACTGAATATATCCATCCATAATCACACACTATCATCCATCCATCCATCCATCCATCCATCCATCCACATACCATTAGACTATCTATCTATCTATTCATCCACTCACCTATCTACAAAATCATCCATCCATAATCACACACTATCATCCATCCATCCATTCATCCATCCACATATCATTCAACTATCTATCTATTCATCCACTCACCTATCTACAGAATCATCCATCCATCTGACTAAACAGTATATCCATCCATCCATCCATCCATCCATCCATCCTACCTGACTCAAGGATAAGATGCGTGTAAACTACGAGGCTCCACTGATATACAGAAGAGTATTATGTCTATCATGAAGGTCTGAACTCTGTTGTACACATGCAGTGAAAATGGAGTTTTATTCTGCATCTTTATTTTGAGTGCACTCAGCAGAGTAAGTACTACATGCCTTTACAAACTGCACCTCAGAAGCCCTTTTTCCATGGTCCCATTGAAAACAGAGCACTCAGGAGTAGACAACAATGACTCAACTGAGGTTTTTCTCCAATACATGTCCAGTAGGTTCTATCTACACACTTTCTTCTTCTCAGCCATAACTGAAACATTTGCTAAAAGCTCTTCCAGGCCTTTTGTCCATCAGTACAATTCCAACCTCAGGCTGCTTCTGTAGTGACCTAAGCATAATGAATTATTCACTCCTCTTCTTTGTAATTAATGGTCTGTGCTTTAAAGTGCAGCTCTAAATTGGTATGTTTTATGGGGTCCTGTAGAACTGTTGTGCAAATCAGTCTACCATCTCACTAAAGGCCATACACAGTGGTTTCCTCATGTGGAAAATCTAATTCATAAATGCCAAGTGGGAGCAGTTGCTAGGAAAATGTATTTTCTCCTACAAACATATACTGTTACGGTGAGGTTTATATCATAGAAGAAAGAAACTGTCCAGATACAATTTACCAATGAGTGTGATATACAGCATAAAACACTTATTTGAAAATAACCGCAATAATATTTGTATTAATTTAAAAATAAATTAAATGCATGAATCTCATGAAATCTCATGAAAAAAAAAATAAATGTTTGGGTCATATTTCACCACAAAATCTAAATTTACTAAATAAGATCTAAATAAAGATCTTATTTAGATCAAAATCTAAATAAGAAAATACAATTATTATAATTTTTTTTTTTTTTTTTTTTAAACCTTGCATGACCAGTCTACTGTAAGATATACTACCATTCAAACATTTGGGGTTGGAAAAAAATTGTAATAGCTTTTTTCCCCTGAATAGTCGATATATACATAGTCTGTATTAATACTTTCATTAGTCATTTATTTACTGAATTTTCAGCATCATTATTCCAGTCTTCAGTGTCACATGATCCTTTAGAAATGTTGAGCAACTTCATATTTTGTGGAAACCATGGCACTTTTTTCAGGATTCCTTGGTAAATAGAAATTATAAAAGTACAGCATTTATTTAAAGTAGAAATGTTTTGGAACAGTACAAATGTTCAGTTTACTGCTTCTTCTTAATTAAAAGTATATATATTTTTAAATTACTGACCCCAAACATCTGAATATAGTATAGTACTTCAATCGCAACCACTTTTTTACCTTTCTCTGATACCGCAGCATCTTCCATGACAGTGCTCGGCTCTTTGGTTTGACCGTCTGCTCTTTGAGTCTGATTGGATGCATGCATCACTGGTCACTCTGCAGAAAGACAAGAGACATTAGGTCACTAATTTTTCAAAACAACCTGAAGGGGGAGTGATGTGTGTGTGTGTGCATGTGGTGTTTATTAGGGGTTTAGAGAGAAGTAGGCATCTCAGTGCTATAAAGAAGATTGCTGGATCAAAGCCCACTCAAGGCCTCTCATCTGACCACTGCTGTTGTGCCTTCAAGCAAATAAATTGACCTTTTTGTGTACTGCACTGCAAGCTTCCTATATCGACTCTATGTCCTTTTCCTCTTCTCTTTCACTTCACGTCAAGTTACAGCAGAGTGTTTTCAACTAATATTTTCTCAGCACTTGCTGTGAGAAAAGTGCACCTGGTACCTATTGTTTGCATTGATCTTTCCTCCACAGCATGCATCAGCACACATTCCCTTCCTCTGTTTGTTCTGTTTGTCTCCACCTGGACTATCATGATTCACACCAAACACATTCTTCCATTTACTTCCCAGGACAGAAAACATTTTCATAAAATCTCTCCAAGGCAATAATCATGCCTTCACACCCCACCACATCTCACAAACTGGGTAAAACTGGGCAAAACATAAAACATAGGCAAAGCGATGGCGTTGTTTTTGCAGTCTACTGTATTGATATTTAGTTTTGGTGTCTTTTTTAACAAGTAATACAATTATACTTTTTGTAGTGAAGCATTAATAAACACTAAATATTTTACATTGCTACTGTAATTTCAACAAGACTATAAATTATAGCTTGCTTATTTAAAAAGTTTGTAGAATTTTCCTGGTAGAGAGAACAAAAATCCAAACCTACCTTGACTGTTTTACAGCAGTGTTTCACATGTACTTCCTTAAGAGATGGTCTAAAAATGACGCATTGAGCACAAGCTTTACTTTTATCATCAACTCTGACGTGATTTAGACACTCTCAATAGTTTCTGAGGAACTGAGGCACCAAAGCGCACAGTGACAGCAGAAATAGAAAAAAGTTCTGCTTCTGAAAAAATAATAACGCTATCTGGGTGGGTTTGTTGGTACAGAAGTAAAGAAGAAGAATAGAAAAAAAAGTCACAATGCCATCCTTTTAGACAGATGAAGCAGTGTAAAAAAAGAAGAAGAAGAAGAAGAAGAAGAAGAAGAAGAAAATATGGCCTGAGGCTCTGAGCGTACTTCCCCTGATAATGTATAGTATCCCAATCCTCAAGCAAGTTCCAAATAGCTAAGTTTATTGTGTGTAAACTTTACTAACAGCACACTGTGACAAGTTAAGCAAAAAAAAAAAAAAAAACATATCTTATATCTTTCTTCATAGTCTAAAGTTCAGTAATTATCTATTATTCAAGTTGTATTAAATCTCGGGGTGCTTAGGGTCTATATTTGTGCTTCAATTCAGATTAAAGAGACATAGAATTAAATATCCTTTTATGCAAGAAAAATATTAAAAATGCATGTTTTAAAACATTTTTTCACATCAGTCCCAGGTCAAACCATGTTTAAGTAAATAAACCCTGCCAAACAAGCCCAACTGCTCTGTCCCGGACATAACACTCGAAAATTGTGATGTCTCATTGTGCAGTTAAAAGTGAAAAGTATGCAACTTCAGAATGTTCAAAGTGACTTTAGCTGCAGAAGCCCATGGCCTCGGGCTGCACTGACACACAGAGGCTCAGTTCAGCACTGCCAGCCGTTACAGCTACATGTCTTGTGACTTACTTTAAACAGCTTCTTTCCTATTATCAAACACTGTGGATTTAACAAGAAGAATCAAACAAGACCCAAACTTCAAAGAGCAGCTGTGTGAAAAACCGCAAGGCTAAAGGAAGGTTAAAGTTCTGTTGAAGTCTAAATGTACAGTACAGACTTTTCTGACTCTCTCTTATATTTTGGTATCCAGTATAAAATTGTTTAACAGCCATAATCAATAGTGGCTTAAACAATTAAAAAAATCAGTAATGCTTAATGAATATAAAGTCTCACCTACACTTGTAGCATGCCATCTGTCGTTGTCTGTTAAAAACAGTGAGGTTCTGGGACAAAGTAAAAGCCTTGCTGTGATTTCCCTATGCAAACACTGAGGGGAGTTCACCTGAAATTCAAATCAAATACATACAACAACCAATGTTTATTTATGTGGTGTCCAATATAATTTGCATGTATTTGCATATTTTTGGCACATGCTTCCAGAGAAACTATGCAGTCTGCTTTCTCTTACCTTGCTATACTTACAGGTACTTCGCTCTGGTAAATGCTGAAAGACATTGAAATTCATTTGAATAGCTTTACAAAAGAATGTTAAAGAGGACTTTGCCACAGAAGAAAATTTTGTTTAAAGTGCACTAACGTTATGGCAGTTGTCTTAGACTGACAATTAGTTTAGTGCAAATGTAGCAAAAGTTTCCAGTTGATGAAATGTGGAATATTCATAGTCAATCCTAAACAGCTTCTATTACTTTAGGCAATTGATACGACTTCATTTTGAGTGCCCACACTTTTACAATTATCAAACAGAAAAAGTCAAAAGTGACGTGTGGCCAAGTATGATGAACCATACTCTGAATTTGTTTCTGCATTTAACCCATCCACACACACACACACCTCCAGAGCAGTGGTCAGCCATATTGCTGTGGCGCCTGGGGAGCAGTTGGGGGTTTGGTGCTTTGCTCAAGGGTCTCACCTGAGTCATGGTATTGAAGGTAGAAAGAGTGCTAGTTATTCACCCCCTTCATCAACAATTCCAGCTGCAACAATTCCAACAACATGCTGAGCTAATAAATAATTTTTTTCTTTCTTGGAAATTAATATGATATCAGGGCCTAGTTATTACGAAAAGAAGAAGATAGCTCTAGTTTTTGATAGCTCTAGTAAGTGATAACTTGATATAAGGTTATCAATTATTAATACAATTATTGATATTAAATATCTAAAATTAGTTATTTTAAAATCATGAATCATGTATATATTTATGTGTGTGTGTGTCTTTTTTGTACTTATTTAAAGTTAATGACAAGATTAACTAAAAATAGAATTTTTAAATTGAATATAAAAAAATATTTTATATAAAAATAATATAGCCTAATATAAAATGTCTTATTTTGTACCCTATTTAAGGAAAGCATCTATAAAATGAAAAGGCTGAGGAATGCATGTCAGTGCACGTCCTGCTGTAAAATGTGTCTTGATCAGAAAACCCCCTGCAGGTGACACTGTTGCTCAACAGATTTCCTGTATGAGTTGGTATGGAGTTTCACCAGTGCAACCTCAATCTGTGTGTAGTGTAGACTTTAATGTGTTAGTTCATAAAACAACAACAACAACAACAATCATCACTTACCATCATGTTGCTCCAAACCCATAAGACTGGTCAATCTTTAAAACGAAACTCCAGGTCACAGAATAGATCCAAAAAGGTCATAAAGCCAAGGTGTCGTAAAATAAATACAAATGAATGTAGTGGATTAGGTCTTGTTTAGAGAGTCACCTAATATAATTAAAATATTACATTTAGGCTTGTATTTATATCTAAAGAATTAAACACACATTGTGCTGTAGGGCATCAATCACAGCACCTTATAAGAACATGCATAAGAACCAATTAGCATGTAATGCACTAGCAAACTTCCATGTTTACCATGGGGCAAATTCCAAACACAAGTGAGCATCCCTATGGCAGAAATGGCCAAGATTAAACTGTCTCATATAAGTGTTTGGAACTCTCTTGGTGAAGGGAATGAGTGACCAAATGTTACCTTAACAACGCTGTGCGCGCCTGCAGTATTCAGAGTTCCCAGCAGTTGTTGCAAATAAATATTTATTCTCACTATTATTATTATTTAAATAAATATTGTCTCACTGTGTATTATTTACTATTACACTTTTTCAAACTGCTTACACTACGGTCATATTTCTACCCCTGACAAAATATTTTGTATCACATTAAAATAAAAACAAATTTATTTAGCCTATTCTATTTACGTTTGTATGTAAAGTCAAAAATTAATCCCAACTTTGTTTTAAAATGCATCGCAAAAGCTCCTAACTGAAGATCACATGATCACAAATGGATCACTTCCGTGTAGTGACCATCGCATGTTCCCTTCGCTAACCGACTCCTGGAAGGGGCCTTCGTGTAGGGAATCAGTTGCCCACTTTCCTTTGGAACATCCCTACAAATGGCGTCCCGTTTCTGAAGTGCCCTTGAAGGGGGCAAAAATTTCGCAATGTACACTCAAAGGCTAGAGAACCCCCATAATGCAGTGTGACTGTCGCGCGCCGAATGAATTCCCGCGTTTTGCCAGAAGATGGCGCCCGCTGCTAAATCATTCATCCATTCATTTTACAAAGCACTCGTCCATAGCGTAATAAAACGTAAACGTACCACAACACAGGTACAAATTAATTGAACATTGATTATTAATAAGTTTACCTATGGTTTATACATAGTTTCCGTGACATAATTCAAGATAAATCCTTTAATCTTATTACTGGAGCTACCTGTTTCCTGTGCACTCAGTGTCCGAATTCAGTCACTCGTTTTCATTCACTCCTTCAAATGAACTGAATGAGTGGACTAATGTAGGGAATTTCGGATACAGCCTTAGATTTAACTGGTCGATTCACTTGGACTTATTTTAAGTTGCTTTGGAGGGACAGAAGAACATCAATATTAAAAATAATATTTTCCGTCCTCTCTATAGCCCATTTCTCCTCAAAACATTCAGTAATCATTTCTCTTTCACATTGTTCCAAACCCACAGAAGTATAGGCAAGTAGCCTACTATTTCTTTCTCTTTTTTGTTTTACTTTGTTACTGTGCTTAAGTCCTTTTTTTTCAATTTTTTTTTTTATCTAGGAGCGATATAAGACCTCACAAATCGCACAGAAGGATTCACTCGTGAATCAGACTGATCCGACTTCAACATGAGTCAACTCAACGATCAGGTCAACAAGTTACTGCCACTGATCTATATATATATATATATATATATATATACCGTATAAGTTCTCTATTATAGGTAAGTGGTTACTGCCTAATTTTAGTATTGGATCATTGTGAAGGGAAATATATTTAGGTTGTGAATGTCTTGAGACATGTCTTGATATCAGCAAAGGCTGATAAAGCCCATTAAAATGCTTAAATGTGGCAATCGCCATCTGAAATAAGGCAAATTACTGTCTATCTTCTCTGCTGCTGTAACAGTTTCACATGATATAAAACTATCCCAGACAGCCAAATACACTGGTTTGCGGAAAACAAATAAATACTGAATAAAGACAGAAAGACAGAATCCCTTTAAATATCCAATTGCAAAATTATTTTTCGAGTGGATTATCACGTCAAAGATTACTTGCTGCTTACAGAAGTGGAAATCCTTAAAAGATGTGTGATAAAGGATCTGTTCATTTGCATTAGGGACAGTTGTGTAGTGAATAATTATTGTTATGATTGAATTTCATATCCCCAGTCTCCTCTCAGCCTCCCTGTTGAGTCCACATTAGCGGCCAATTAAATAGTGTGTAAAAACCCGTTCCCTGTGCTGAACGGACGTTAATGAATGTCAATGACTTTACACAGGATGTATTCGTTCCCTTTGCTTGGTTATTCAACTGATTAGGTGATAATGAGGTTTGCGCCACAACCTCAGAACCAGAGCAATGAGAATTGAAAACACCATTAGGAAACCTGGGCTTGCATCGCAGCACAGGCCTAATCATCAATCTTTATTACAGTTTACAATGAACATCATATCCAGTTCACCTCACAGAAGGTGTCATTTTATCAAACAATGGAGATCATTGTACCTTGAAGGAACATTACAGAAAATATGAACAATCTTCAATAGTGAACTTGATGACTTGATAGTAAATTACACTGTTAGATGCCTGCATCACTTTTATTATAGTGTCTGAAATAGATATTTTTGTAACAATTGAGGGTGAAAGAGGTATATTTTTTTATGAAGCAGAAGTAAAGATTGACAAAACAGTCAGAGGAGCTTGTGCTGTGTAGCTCAGGTAAAAAGTGAAGAATGATTAACTGGTGCTATTGCTGAGCTAATTACTTATTGATCTTGTCTGGCAGCGTGGGTGATTGTGACCTTTTGAGGTTTCTGAATTTTTTTTGCTTGACGACTATGTAGAGGAGGTGCATTTAGATAATGTGGACTGACAAGGACAGAGCTGTACTCGGTAGCAATCCTGTGGCTATGTCTCAGAGTCATTCGTGGAAAGTTCTCTATGATGTTCCCGAAACTCTTGTCTGTCAAAAGATCTTTTTGGAGTCAAGATAAGAACAGTAATATTGTGACATATTATGACAATTTAAAATAAATGTTTTCTATTTGAATTTATTTTATAATGTAATTAAAACATATATCCAAATATATTAGTGTGAACAAATGCAAAACTGAGATAAAAAGGCATTTGTTGAAGCAACATGTCATTGCAAATTTGAACTGTTTTGTTGAACTGTAGTTACCCAGGATTCAAACCAGAGCTTATCGCCTCTCAAGAACATCTCTGTACTCCATGAGCTACCGAACAAACCTACTGTCTATGAAAACCCATAGATATGAAGCTAGATATGTGTGATGCTAACATTCAAAAGCATCAGTTTTCAAATCTCCCAGGATATTAATATTGTTTAGTCATAAGTCAAGTCAAGTCAAGTCACTTTTATTTATATAGCGCTTTTAACAATACAGATTGTAGCAAAGCACTGAACA
>JAUMHE010000080.1:6485490-6534760 GCA_032359235.1 Enteromius mattozi
CATCCCCTGCTGCTTCCAGCTTCTTCTTTGTGGCAAAAAAGGCTTGAGGTCTTATATATATATATATATATATATATGGGCTCTGTTCTTTTACACATTTCAACTCCAGCATTTCCTATTGATCTGGCCCAAAGAATGCGAAAGCAGATGCTTTTTCATCTCCATGCATCAGATAAAAGTCAGAAGAAGCCTGAGAACACCATTCCCAAGAAAGGGGGATGCTGACAAAGCTGACTTTTCAGTAACCATTACCCCAGTCTTTAATGCCACATGATCCTTCTGAAATCCTTCTAATATGCTCAAAAATATGATTTGGTGCTCAAGCTACATTTTTATTATTATTGGTGTTGGAAACAGTTGTGCTGCTTCATATTTTTTGTAAAAAGGTGATATTTTTTTCAAGGTGCTGTATATGAATTAGAAAAGGTTCAGCACTTACTTTTGAAATAATACATGTGATATTTCAGCCATTATCCAGATTTCAGGCCTGTCGTATGATGGATACTGGTAAAGCACCTCTTATCAGTATGTGTGTGTGTGTGTGTGTGTATATATATATATATATATATATATATATAATATTTAATTGATCGATTTCAAGCATCCTTGCTAAATGAAAGTATTTACTGTCTGCTCATTTCCACAGAGAACAGCCTATTTGATGGGTGCACTAGTTTTAGGAATACTGTACTTCCTGTGCTGCCTAATGCTTTTTCTTGGAGTGAAGGAGCAGTTGGGTAGGTCCAGATGAGTTGACGTTAAAATTTCAGATAAATCTCTAATGTTGTGTTTACCATATGTTCTTTCTGCCTTCACTAAGAGTACCACATGCACAAACATATACATAACTATAATCTTCTTGACCAAATGACTATGCAGTGACTTCTTGACTAATATAATGATTTGCATGTGTCTACTTCCCACTTCAGCCCCTCTGAGTAAACTGGACCGCGTAAATGTCCCCTATCTAACTGGTATAAAGTTAATGGTGGGCCATATTCCATATGTGCGGCTTGTATTTGGCTTCCTATTCGCTTCATTAGCCTTCCAGGTCAGAAGTTGTTCTGTTTAGATTATGAATTATTTGATAGCCATACAGTTTAAGAGACTACAAATGGATTTATTATGTCATACTTGCATGATAAAAGTCAAGCCGATAAAATATATATATATATATATATGTATATATATTTTTTTTTTTCAGATGGCTCAGGGAAATTTTGCCCTTTTCTGCACTTACGCCATAAATATGGGAGCATATTTCCAGCATATTGTTCTCCTACTATTGGTAAGAGATTTATGATTTCAAATATTCACATCATTTTTAGCATGTAAAGGAAAGCAAAAAAGAAAGTCAGGTTAATTTTTCAATAAAAAAATTATATTTTTACTTGACCTATAATTTAAATATTACAACATGATGCAAATCATACAAAATAAATTATAACATGTTAAATCACAATATTTAATTGTTTTTGAATTGTCTTGCCTTTTTCTTACAAATTACTTCTTAAATGATACAATAGTCATGGTGTTCTCTCTGCTCTTGTACAGACAGTAGCCACAATATCCATCCCAGTATGGCAAACAGTATTAGTCGCAGTAGGCAAGAAGACCACCATATTTATCGGCCTATCAGTGAGCACCACTCTTTGTTATTGGTTGCTTAATGGCTGCACAAAAATTAAATTACAGTGCTAAAACATTTACAGCTATACTTATTTGCACTTTTTCATTAATCTTTCTCCTCTTTTCTGCAGTTTTATATCCCAGCACTAATTGCGATATCCGTAGTGAAAAGTAGTTTACCTGCCCTCATTATGATGTCAATGTTATCTGGCACGAGTCTGGCAGTCGTTTTTCTACTCCCTTGGTAAACCTTAACCCTTATAAATGATCTCCTCACTTCACCAACACATACTCCACACAATTATTATCTTGTCATATTCATATGTTCATATATATGGCCATATTAACTACTGTATATATAACCAGATTGTTTGTTTATTTTAGGTCAATGTTGCCAGATGTAGTGGATGATTTTAAAGTCAAGAACCCATCATGCCAGGATCTAGAACCATTGTTCTACTCCTGCTACGTTTTCTTCAACAAATTTGGAGGAGGCATGTCTGTTGGAGTCTCTACTCTGGTATTACAGTAAGAGCTTCCTCTAATCAGATTTTTTCACATCTGTGCAACACATCTTTTTGGACAACCCTTAAACCTTCGACTGCTGTGGTTGATTCATGTGAAAGCTTCATGTAATGTTCTCCTTCCTGAACTCTTCAGTTTTGTAGGATACAAGCCTGGTGTTTGTAAACACAATCCAGAGGTCATATTATCACTGTGGGTGCTCTTCGCTCCTGTGCCAGTCTGCCTGGTGCTCATCAGCTTGGTGATTTTTTGCTTCTACCCCATCAATGAAGAGCGGCGACTGAAAATCCAAGAAGAATTAAGGAAAGCAGAGTATGTGTTTGTGTTTGTATTACCTTGACCGCTTCATTTTGAGAATAACTGGCTGAGTTGAGGAGTCATGTATGATCAATGAATTCTTTCTACATATATTTCGCATCAAAAAGAGTGCAAAAGCAACTTCTTTCACATTAAGAAAAGGCCAATGTTCATTTTAAGTCTTATTATTTTAGCAATGCATAATATGTCTACATGTTCTCTTCACTGTTCAAGTTTTACATAAGTAGCAAAACTGCATTAACTGTGCCTGTTTTATACAGGACTGAGACCAGCAGTAAAGGAGAAGAAGAACCGAGCCTATGAAGTAATCGCTAACTATGTCACCTAAGGATTTCGCTATTTTTTTTTAACATTGGCAGGTTCTGGAAGTGTTAATAATAAACAGGTTTTGTTTTGATCATTCACTGTGAACGTTTCTCAATCCTTCTCTGGAGGGATGCCAAAACCATTTAGGAATTTCACTAATCCTTTACACCTGAGGTGAATGAAGGAGATATTCAAAACAAGCAGTTCTGTGGGGCCTCACATGAGTTGTCTTAAATTTGCATTGTGCCATTTCTGAACCACGTCCAGACGACAGTCCTACCTCAAACCTACATCACTGGTTGCAGCAATGTTGCTGCGCTGAAAGATTTTACACTCTTCAGGGAAATCAACCAATGAATGGCTTACTGTTAACTGTCTCTGCATCAAATGCGGTAATAATGTAAAAGTGCATAAATAAGCAGTGATCACAGCACCATCTTGTGGCCAATTAGTCTTAAAAGCGATAGTTCACCCAAAAAACAGACTTCCGCTGTATCCATTTCAGGCCAAAATACATTTGTCTCTGTTTCAAAGAAGAAAGAAAGTCATACAGTTTTGGAACAACATGACTTTTCACTTTTGACTGAACTGGCATTTCTGTTGGGTGACTGTATTGTTCATGGAGGGGATGTGGGATTTCTGACTCTAGTTACCCACATGTTATGTAACAGGTATTTCACAATGAGCTGGAGGCTACAGGATGCAGGAGAGGTGAAAATCTGCAGTCTTAAAGCAGTAATTGCCTGTGTTTTCCTGTTTTCATGCTGTGTGCATTTGCTCTGTGATTCTTGAGCAAGTTACTTACTTTTTTAGTAGTAAAACAGACTCCAGTGTACAGCACTCTTCACCAGCTCCTTCCACTCATGACACACCAGACGACAGACTCGGACCACCTGTTGAGCAGGTGATCAGAAGGACCTCCTCAACCGCAGCTAGAGGAACATCTGCCTGCAGACCTGAGCACCGGCAGTCGAAGAATGATTACCTTTCAGTTGTAATCCTGGTGGAAAATCCAGCTGTCAAACACAGTTTCTGGTTTTTAGCTGCATGGTTCAAGCTGGGTGTTGTGGCGATTTTCTATTTTACTAAAGGCATAGGACAAAAGTCTTATTTAGTGCAAATTAAATGACTAACAAGCTAGGACCAAAATAACATTTCACATGTTTTTAGCACACTTACACATCAAAAAGATTTCCTGTTATTTCTCAGCTCATTAAAAACTGTTAATATGTTAATAAGCCATCAGATAGTATCTGTTGATAAGGCACCAGAAGAGGAAATTGACACTCTTGAATAGAGGACAGGAAATAAAATTTATAATTATTATTATTATTATTATTATTATTCTGCTCTGAGATTCTTGGAATCGTTTTGAGAGGTTTGAAGTATTAACAACAATATACACAAAATATTTTTACCATACTTTCCTTTTTATTGTAAAAAATAGTTTTTCTAAAAGACACTTGGGGCCTCGTTTATAAAGCGTTGTATAGAAACAGTGGGTCCTTATTATAAAATCCGCAAAAAATCTTATGTTGTTAAAATTTGTCATCAAACCCAGAGTAATAACAAAGCCATTCGTATTCTTTTCCAAAGACAAATTGTTACTGTACCTAATGTTTTGTCTCATTGGGTCTCTTTATAGAACGGAAAATTGATTTGCTAAAGAAAAGTATGGTTGTTACCATATCATACATGATACAATGATGCAAATATCATCTTAGGAATAAGATTAAATACATTTCTTATAAGCTCATTCATAGATTTTATCCTTATACTTACAAATTTTTTTTTAAAAAGGAATAAATGTAAATTCTATTTTTTTTGTAATGAATATGAGGAAACTGAGGAAACTACAAAAATGTATTACAGAGAATATTTAGTGTTTAAAACCTTTTTCACTCTTGTGGGAAAATGTACTCTTTGGCTTCCCTTACTATCTTTGCTTACTTACTATCTTACTAACTTTTCGAGTTGTACAATATATTTATTTGATGTCATACTTAGGCCTACGTTTTTTTTTTAAAGTTTGATACTTTTCTCCCCCTGGCAACTGTTTCTTGTAATTTGTCATCCTTTTTTCTTTTTTCCTTTTATTTTATCCCTTGATAACATATTGGATTGTTCTCTGAATAATAATAAAAAGAAACCGTGGCAGAGACTGCACAGAACGGCAGGAAGTATCGCTGCAGGATGCATTTCTCGCGACCTGCTCTAACCTTTGCTGGAAAGATTTTGCACTTGAAAGCATGAGACACGTACCATCTTCTGCTTTAATAATCGACTGATCGTTGTAAGCTCAGATCAGTTTAAGCTAGTGTGGGAATCCAGGTTCTGACCGCTACGTTTTGCAGCTTCCCTTACAATGAATTTAAATGACGGGAAAGGTCATATAAGGATTTGATATGATTCACACACACACAAAAAAACTATTATGGAATGTGTAGCCTAAGTTATTCTAAAATGAGGATTTCCTGAGTCTGGTTTGCTGAGTCAAACGTGCCAAAAAACATCTCTTTTTAACTCTGTTGACATGGTCAGCAGTGTTTTTATATTTTTCTTCATTGAATAAGATTCGGTCGAGGCCTTATTGACGTGTCTGTGTTAGAATTCAACAGACATTAGAATAGCCAGAGATAATCTAAGTTCAGTTTGGAAAGAACATAAAAGCCTCCACTAGCTACATTTGTTTGACTGGACTTTTGGCTATCTATTATTAGCTGAACAATTATTAACTACAGTTGTTCAGAAGAGAGAGAAATAATGCATTTTTTTAAAATATTGTAAACGTTGTTCTGGGTATCCTCAAACGCTTTTGGACCAACGCAGAGGAACAGCCCACGCCCACTTGAAACATGTATAAGAGGCAGTAGAAAGCTGTATCTGGCAACTCTTCGATAGCTGAACGATGGCCAACAATCGTAGCATTGTACTGGACAAACAAGCAGACGACAACATTCCTGTCACGGAAAATGACGACAATCAACCGGTATGACATTTTATAGAGAACTCTTTATATACCGCAGGTTTTTTATCATTTAAATGACAGCTTTTCAGCATAGAGGAAACTCATAAGATGTTGCAAATTTAAAACTAATGCTTTATTTGTCTTTTTAACATTGAAATATAGCGTCATTCACTAAATCGTTTACATGAGAAGTTGATGCTTATGTGTTGATCTTGTGCAGAAAAATCCAGGCATCCCTTTATCCAGAAAACTGTGCTATGCAGTCGGAGGAATGCCTTATCAGATGACTGCAAACGCCAAGGGCTTTTTCATGCAAATCTTTTTACTGGATGTTGTGAAGGTAAGTATGAATAAGTATGATGTGACCTTTATCAACTGTCCGTGGTGACCATATAGATCAAAACCTCTAAGATACTTAATTTACACCAACCTTTCACAAACTTGGTTTCACAAAAAATATATACCCAAATCATAAAATATGTTTAATCTGTATGAGTAAAGAGGCTGTGATACATACATTGACCTAATGTTTTAAAGAAAGTATACATTCGGGGAAAACATTTTATTTTTAACACTACCACACCCATTAATGTTAATAGTGATCCAGGAAATCACCCTAAACAGCTGTGATATTAGTGTTATTTGTACTCAAATGCACAGATGATATTTGATCTCTTTTGAACCTAATATAATGCAATCTGCTGTATCACTTAACTGAGTTTTCACTTTCCATAAAAAAATAAGCAGGAATATGATAGGTAATAAAAACAATGAGACAATAAAACATTTATGAATGGAGGTTGTAGCATCAAACCCTGTGCATTCACTTTCACTGCGGGCTGTTTTAGGGCTGTTCGTTAAACACAATCACTGTGGGATCTGTGCTTCTAAAAACATAGAACAGCTGAGCATTTATAAAATTCATGAGGCTCCATCTTAACTCTTTCTGAATTTGCATGTTATGTTTGCATGCCACATTCATCAGTATTTAGCTGAACTGTTAGCACAGAAAGCCAAATGACCATGTTCTGTGAAAGTTAATACATTGTGTACATATTTTATGTAACTGCATTTTAATACTATATGAGAAGTTCTGTAACAAAAATGGGACACGACAAGTTTTTAAGATTTATTTTACTCTTTCCATATGTTTGTTATAGATGGAAGCTTTCTCTGCATCCATCATTCTTTTTCTTGGTCGAGCTTGGGATGGTATTACAGATCCTCTGATTGGATATGCCGTGAGCAAGAGTGGCCGGACCAGAATTGGCAAACTTATTCCTTGGTGAGTGTACTGGTTTACGTCAGAGTGAGTGAAAAGCACTTCCTCAACTGTTTTAGATATTTCACAGTTTGACCAGAGGCTGTTGCTCATATTACCGCTTTTGAGCATTTACACGATAATATACTAGGGCTGCACCATTATGACAAAAATCATTATTGTCGATTATTCCCTTAAAATTGTAAGTGCCATAATTAATTATGATTAGCACAATTTACACTGAATGATGTTTATACGCTTGTTTGAAGCAACTGCATGCCATATTTCTACATGAACATAAACAAGCTGAGAACACTCTAACTGAAAGCCTTAAAGAGATAGTTTACCCAAAAATTAAAATGATCCTGTCTTTTACTCACTTCTGAAGTATCCTAGGTGTATGTGACTTTGTTCTTTCAGACGAATCCAATCGGAGTTAAAAAAAAAATTTGTCCAGACCTCTTTGAATAGGTTTAAATGGGTAATAGCTGTTACACTTCAGGAGACATGAAATAACGTGCGTGTATTTATAATAAAACGTCCCTCACACGGCTACAGGGGGTGAATCAATTCCTCCTGTAGCGAAATCCATGCATTTTTGTACGATAAATATCTATATTTCAAACTTAATGTTACGTGTTCTGTGTGTTTTGGTTTCACTTTGTCTCCATGTGTATGTCCTTATTTGGTATTTCCTGTTCTTGTTTAGATTATTAGTTAATTTGTTCCCAGCCGTGTCCCACTGGTGTTTTGAGTTCTCCTCGTGTTTGGTTTTGTATTTAATGTCTGTGTTTCCCAGTCTCCCTCGTTAAATGTTATTAATGTTACTTTGTATGGTGTGATTCCCGTGTTCGTCCTGTTTAATTATTAAAAGTTTATGATTAACTAGACTAGATCAGACTAACTCCTCCTCGAGCTCCAGCAAGGAGATAGGCCATTGGAGCAGTATGTGGAGGAATTCCTGCGTGTTTTACATCCGGTGAGCTGGAGCGATTCAGGGCTTAATATCTGCTTTTGGATGAGTCTAAATAATAATTTGTTTAGTTTAGTTCGTCCTAGTGATTGTTGTAGACCAGTAGCCGAATTTTTGAATCTTGTTCTTGAGTTAAATAATTCCGAGTTCTATGTCAATGTGGAGGATTTTAGTCCTCCTCCCATCCAAAAGCAGATTGACACTCCAGCTCACCATGAGCCAGACTCCTCCACCTACTGCCCCTGTGTGTCGACTGCAGGAGCACCACCCGACGCCCACGCTGCAAGAGCGCCCTCCAGAGCCCGCGCTGCAAGAACCTGCCCCTCATTATTCCCCACCAGACTCCTTCCCTGAGCACCCACACGAGCCATGGGCCTTACGGACTGTAAACCTCTCCAAGAAAATTTTGGAGGGGGTAGTTGGCCATGGCCGTGGTAGGGGTGAGTGTTATGGGGGCTTGGACTCCCAAGGTTCCCGATCCGCCATGGCCTCCTGGACTCCTGATCCACCCTGGAGACAGTCCTTGACTCTGCTCCCTCTTTCTGTCTCTAGGGCGCCCACCCTCCCTCCCCCATTGTTTTTTGTTGTTATTATGTATGTTGGTTTAGGCGCGAGGACGCGCCTTTCCGGGAGGGGAGAGTAATGTTATGTGTGTTTTGATTTCACTTTATCTCCATGTGTATGTCCTTATTTGGTATTTCCTGTTCTTGTTTAGATTATTAGTTAATTTGTTAAAGTTGACCTTGAGCGATTAATTGCCACTTTGAATAATTAGATAATTGTGGCTTCCTAATTGTAATTGTGTTCAATTAATTGTGCAGCCCTATAATATACTGTAATCAAATAGATTCCTTTAAAAATGCAGAATCTGCAAAATTGTGTGTTGCATGTCTGCTCTGTGCTCAACTTTACTTTTTATGTAGGATTGTTTTCACAATGCCACTTGGGGTCCTATCATACGTTATGCTCTGGTATACCCCACAGGACACCATGTCCTCTGGCTTCAGTTTCGGCTGGTACTTCACATGGTGCTGTCTGTTTGACACCTTCATGAGTGTAAGACCACTATAACCATTATCTGCCCACTGTGCTAACTGCTGTTTGACATATTTAGAATAAAAGATGTTTGGCTGTTAAGGACATTTCCTGCATAGCGGGATGTTTAAATTAAAATATTTGTTTGAACAGAAGATTCAATAATACACAGCATACAATACAAACAAATATACAGTGTCACCTCAGCACTGTAGTTTTCAGACAGCTGTTTTTTTTTTATATATAAAGTGTTATATGATTCATAACTGACTCTAAAGCTATTATTCCTTTCTTTATCTTGTTTAGTGCTACCATGTACCATATTCTTCCCTGAACATGTTTCTGGGGGGAAATCAGAAGGATCGTGATTCAGCCACTGGTTACAGTAAGAAAATATAACTGCACTTAGGTGAAAGAATTGCCATGTATCTTGTTTTCTAGGATTTTTTTGCAAAGTCAGGAGTCTTGAATCTCCACTAATACTGTAAGTTAGAGTTTTATGAAACAAAAATACATGATGGTTTCAAAAAGGACAACCGAAAAATAATAAAAACAAAATGTTAATGTTTTACGGACAGAGAGAACAATGGGTCTCTGTTATGCATGATGATAAACTTATCATCAGGAAAATAACATCCTTTCTCCAACTGCTTTTTTTGTTATCAAGCCAGAGATAATAGAAGTAGAGGCCAGAAACTTGGACATATATAGGATATAACCTTAACTGAGATCTGTTTCCTAAATAAAAGAGAAATGTCAAGAGCTTTGTTCTCTGTCACGATACAGGAATGGGCATGGAAGTGTTTGCTACACTGGCAGGAGCTGCCATTCAGGGTCAGATAGTGGGACACCACCATGCCAAAAGGACAGACATCTGCAGTTCACAAAACGGCACGGAAGCGCCTTCTGGGAACCACACAGATTCGGGTGACATATCAGACGCTCTACAAAATACAGTGAGGCACAGAGAACATCCTATATATGTGTATAATGGAATTTGTTTAGCTATTGGTTTTATTCCAGCAGAGTTTTAACTGAATATACATTATGATTTGCCTTTTAATTTCTACAGAGAAAAGCGTATTTGACTGGAGCATTAGTATTGGGAATGCTGTACTTTCTGTGCTGCCTCGTCCTCTTTCTTGGAGTAAAGGAGCAGTTGGGTAGGTCCAAATGAGTAAACATGAGTTAAAATGCTAACATCTGTTGTCTGGTGTGCCACATGTTCTTTCAGACTCTGCTAATTGTGCAACAATTGTGAAACACATACATAAATAAACTGCCTGGCCGAAGGAATGTTGCCATAGAAGTTGTGAATTTAAACAGCAAATACTTAAGAATTAATGTTTGGATATTTATTGCAGTGATTTTGGCAGGTTATATGTTTGCTTTTTAATTTCTTAAACAACTACGTCGGAAGATTCCAGGAAGTCAGTTCCAGATTTATCCGAATTTTTTAGGCTCAAAGTGTAAAGGCTCCTGACCATAACCCCTGGGAGTGCTCCCATTGATCTCGGCTAAAAACAAATGCAACTAACAAAAGCAAAAAACTTTCATGACAATGCCAGGACAAATGCACACTGCAATCAAATCAAAACTAAATATTAGAGTGTGCAACTTTTGACCGTGCAATGTATTTGGCCCATTGATTTCTAGATTAATATAATGATTTACATATGTCTATTCTCACATCAGCCCCTCTGAGTAAACTGGACCGCATAAATGTCCCCTATCTAACTGGAATGAAGATGGTGGTGGGACACACTCCATATGTGCGGCTTGTATTTGGCTTCCTATTTGCTTCATTAGCCTTCCAGGTCAGAAGTTTTTCTGTTTAAATTATGAATGTATTGTGATGGTTGTTAAACATCAAAATACCAAAAGATCATATTTGTATTGCCTTGAAAAATATCCATGTGTGTATGATAGTTCTGACATTAGTCACGCAGTAGATTTAATATTTGTTTCAGATGGCTCAAGGGAATTTCGCCCTCTTCTGTACTCACGCAGCGAATATGGGAAAATATTTCCAGCATCTTGTTATTATTTTACTGGTGAGGAATCCATTATTTCAAAGGGTACTGTAAAAAGTACTGCAAGGAGCTATTTCTACCTGATCTGATCTATAAAAATAACTTTTCATAACCTTATGTAGCCAGGCTTCTTGAGTATTTCAATTTCACTTTTCATTTTTGTATGTTATTATTTTAATATTTTATGACATATAGGACATTATATTATATTAATTTAATTACATAATTGTATCAAAGCACAACATATATAACATTTTTGAACAGTCTCATGTTACAAATTAATTGTAAAATATGTATGCCATTAAATTTGAATTATGTAGAATAATATTTTTGTAATCTTTTCTTGTGCAGACATCAGCTACAATATCCATCCCAATGTGGCAGACACTACTGGTCAAAAAAGGCAAGAAGACCACCATTTTCATCGGTCTATCAGTGAGCACTACTCTATGTTTCTAAAAAGATTATTCATGGCTGCACAGAAAGGAAATGCGAGTGCTATTACTACAAAATAACTATTTGTATTTGTTTGTAAAGTTAAAATTAAGTGCAGCCCATCAGAATGCCTTTAGTGTGTGTATATATATATATATATATATATATATTTTTTTTATACTGAAAGTTTCTTTTTGTCCCTCTTTCTCATTTTCTCTACAGATTTATATCCCAGCTCTAATTGTGATATCCCTAGTGGAAAGTAATTTGCCTGTCTTCATTATTATGTCCATGGTAGCTGGCACAAGTCTTGCAGTCCTCTATCTACTCCCTTGGTAATTTAACTCTCTTTAACAGCTAAAGCCCTTGCTCCACAAACACATACTGGCAAATGATTTCCTCATGCGTTACTGAAACATTACACTACCCCAAGTGGTGGTCAGCTGGGAAATAGTTGCACGATGTGTTCATCATTATAACATCTGGTCAGTTCAGAATGACATCATGTTGAAATTTGATCGCAATTGAGACTCATCAGACCAGGCAACCATTTGCCAATCTACTATTGTCCAATTTTAGTGAGCCCATGCAGGTCGCAGCTTCAGTTTCCTGTTCTTATCTGACAGAAGTGACCTGTGGCCCATTTTCGTCAAGGTTTAATGTGTTGTGCATATCAGAGAAGCTCTTCTGCATACCTAGAGTTTATTTGAGTTACTGTTGCCTTTCTATCGGCTTGAAGCAGTCTGGACATTCTCTTCTGACTTTTGGCATCAACAGTGCCTTTTTAACACAGAACTGCTGCTAACTATTTTCTTTTATTTGGACCATTCTTTGTAAACTTTAGAGATTTGGTTATGCAATGAAATTTCCTGTGGGTCAGTAGTTTCTGAAATAAACCAACCAATACCACATTCAGTGTCACTTAAAGGGTTACTCGACCCCAAAATAAAAATTTAGTCACTAATCACTTATCCTCATGTCGTTTCAAACCTGTAAAAGCTTAGTTCGTCTTTAGGACACAATTTTAGATATTTTTGATGAAAACCGGGAGGCTTGTGACTGTCCCGTTGACTACCAAACAATTACTGTACGACTGTCAAAGTGCAGAAAAGAATAAAAGACGTCGTCTGAGTGCTCAGTCATAATATATTATGAAGATACGAGAATACTTTTTGTTAGGGAAAAAAAAATCTGTAGCACCATTCTGGGCAACATTCTGTGAACGCACATTAAGTACCCAGTTCTGTGTTAGATGCAATGAAAAGATATGTCTTGTACTTGTGTTTACACTTTGATTTGCACAAACAGCATATCTTTCATATTGGATGTTGTCCAAAATGGAGCACCAGAGATGTTATGGTGCCGAATCTTTGAATAAAGTTATTTTTGTTTTCTTTTCGTTAAAAAAGTATTCTCGTAACTTCATAATATTATGGTTGAACAACTGATGGCAGATGGAGCATTTAGATGACGTCTTCCATACTTTTCTGCCAATGGGACAGTTACATGCCTCCAGGTTTTCATCAAAAATATCTTAAATTGTGTTCTGGAGACAAATAAGCTTTTATGAGTTTGGAATGACATGGGGGTAAGTGATTAATGACAAAATTTTAATTTTGGGTTGGAGTAACCCTTTAAATCACCTTTTTTCCCATTCTGATGCTCAGTTTGAGTTTCAGCAAATCATTGTGACCATGGGTGCTTCTCAAACGGAAGGCTGCATCCTACCGAGGCTGTGTCCTTCCTAGTTCAGTCCTTCAGAGTCTTGTAGGATAGATTCCTCCTCGGCATATAAACGCTACAACGAGACGGTCTAGTAAGTGCGTGTGGCTATGTCACATATGTTCCTGCCCTCACTGTCACGACACAAAAATACTAATAAAAGTTAGTTTTGGAAAATATTTTCTATTACAAAGCTTTAATTTATTTGACTTTCTATTGATGCAATGCAAACACTTACGCTTTCAGGTCCGAAAACATTATTTATGTCTTACATTTCATAATAAATTTAGACAAGCTCATGAATTGGTCATTTTTTGTCAGTTTATTTTTTATAAAATAGAATGGTTACAAAGGCTTGTGGGTGACTGAAGGCTGCAAAGGATGCACCCCATGTCTACATGCATTGAGCTGCTGCTATGTGATTGGATAATTAGATGTTTGCATTTACGAGCAGTTGAACATGTGTACCTAATAAAGTGGCTAGTGATTTTATTTATATATATGCCGTGTATAAACTGTATAACCAGGTTGTTTGTTTATTTCAGGTCAATGTTGCCAGATGTAGTGGATGACTTCAAAGTCAAGAACCCATCATGCCAGGATCTAGAACCATTGTTCTATTCCTGCTATGTTTTCTTCAACAAATTTGGAGGAGGCATGTCTGTTGGAGTCTCTACTTTGGTATTACAGTAAGAGCTTTTTCCAGTCAGATTTTCACATTTGTGCATCTTTTTTTGAATCTTTCTAAACCTACAGCTTTGTGTGAAATAATCATGTGATGTTCTCCTTTCCTAACTCTTCAGTTTTGCAGGATACAAGCCTGGTGCTTGTAAACACAATTCAGGGGTCATATACTCGCTGCGGGTGCTCTTCGCTCCTGTGCCAGTCTGCCTGCTGCTCATCAGCTTGGTGATTTTTTGCTTCTACCCCATCAATGAAGAGCGGCGACTGAAAATCCAAGAGGCATTAAGAAAAGCAGGGTATGTGTTTCCGTCTGTTTACTTAGAAGATTGAAGGTGCTGATCCACCTGAAGGTGTTTATTTAGCTCAGTCATGTGACATTAATGCATTCTACAGAATTTAAAAAAGATAATGGGACAGAAGCAAATGCTCACATGAAAAAAGACAATTGTCTTTTTTGGTCTGTCACCACAACTTCCTTTTTTACAGAACCTCTTATATACTGAAGGTCAAGATTTACTTCTATGGAAATTAAAGTGTAGTATATTCGGTTCAAGGACATCTTCCTGTTCTAACACTGTGGTTCAGTTTTGCTTGACAAGTTGCAAAAGCTGTATTAACTTTTGCCACCACTGTGTGTTTTCTTGACATACACAGGACAGAGACTGGCTTGAAAGGAGAAGAAGAACTAAGCCTATGAAGTAATTGGTGGCTTTCACTACTTTTGTAACACTGCTGAACTGTTGATCATGAACATGCACCGTTTTCATCTCAGTGTAAAGGCTTTTTTTATTGTGCATTGTAAATATTTTTTGACATTGAAAACATGCATTGCTGTGGGGCCCATAAGGTACAGTGTGCAGTTTCTGTACCATATACAGACAAACTGATGTTGCAGTGTAGAAAGAGTTTATATCAACCAGCGAATAAATGGCTTACAGATAACTGTTTCTGCATATTAGAGGAATTAATATTATGGGAAACTGGCAAAGGGATTTCCAAATTTTTGAATTTTCCAAAGTTTTGAAAATGTTAGCAGTTGCAGAAAAACTCTGTAATTACTGATTACCTACACCCAATGATCATGCATAAAAACATTCATACATGATTATATTATACATTTCTAAATTCAATGTTTTGTGAAACAAATTGTAAACTTTGTAAATGAAAATGTCACATCATATTCTGCCTTAAAGCAGTCAGTATTGATTCAATTTAGTTTAAGTACCGTAAAGCTCACAAATTGTGTATATGGGTAGTTGAAGTATGAATGTGTCCTATGATGTGATGCAAAAATGTAAAAAAAACATTGAAAATAAACCTCTCTTATGCTATTTGTTACTCTAAGAGTCTTATGTTATTTGTATGTTAATTTTTTCCCCTACATTTTGTCACACAGTCCAGTTTTTATTTGTCACCTGCCCATATATAGTGCATTTTTGTACATGCAAGTGCTATGACAAACTCATCCATATGACAAACTTGTCCAGCGTACACTGAACAGTCAAAAGATACAAGATAGTAGTGTTTATATGTTAATATGCAAAAATACCATAGTTAAAGTAGTTTCGAAGAAAGTGTTTGCTTTCGGTGGAAATGCATACTGTTTTGCATGCTGTGTGCATGTTTTGTGTGTTTAAAGAAAAGAGGTATAATTTTAGAAACTAATGCAGGGCTGTCCAAACTCGGTCCTGGAGGGCCAGTGTCCTTTAGGGTTCAGCTCCAACTTGCCTCAACACACCTGCTTTGCTGCTTTAGGTGTGTTTGATTATGGTTGGAGCTAAACTCTGCAGAACACCGGCCCTCCAGGACTGAGTTTGGATAGCCTTGCTGTAATGGAATGGAAGAGGGTATTATAACGTTGAAACATACACACAGCCAGTCTGTGTTTGTAACAGCACTTTTATTCCACAATGATGAAGTAAAAATGTATATATAAAGCGATATACGCGTTGCGCCCCCTTGTGGTTGTTTAACATGTGACTTTACATGTTGTTCGTGGAGGGGGCGTGGGAGGTGTATCCGTGCTACTCCATCCAGTCACCCACAGTACACCACTAAAGATGAAATGGGTGTTGAGAGCATGTTATATAATGGGTACTTTACAGTGAGCTGGAGGCTGGGGGATTCATCTATCTTTTCTTTTTTGTACTTACAATATAGTATTTAAAAGAACTTATTTGCTTTTTAAAACAATAGGCTAACTGTTTTTCACTCACTGGGCATTACAAAGGAGACAGGTCACATTTGTCATCACCAGCAGGGTTTATGTTAAATTAGCGCGCTGCTATTGGACCCTCTCCCCGTGTTCTCGCCGCGGTCACGTGACCCGACAGCATCGCTCCTCTCCGCCTGCAAACAGCTGTGAGAGAGACAGTGTGCAGCAGGGCTCTTCAGAAACATACCGTACACGAGCGGGACAAAATGGGAGTGGAGATCGAGACCATAACCCCTGGAGATGGTAAAATCACCCTAATGCAGCGTCTAATACGCAAAGTAGCTTGTTATTTGTAAAGTTGCGTACGTTTAACAGCGTTACATCTGTCTCCCGTTCCTTGTTTTTCCTCGCTCTGCTTTTACAGGGAGGACTTTCCCCAAAAAAGGACAGACTTGTGTGGTGCATTATGTTGGTGAGTTGAATTTTAGATGTTCTTTTGGTGGGTGTATTGATGTTGTATTTTTGTGAGGGAATATGCAGTTTTGCATATGGAAATTTATACTGATTTAATTTAGAAACAAATGTTAAAGCATATTTTAAAACACACGTATAATCCGTGTTAAAATCACATATATCTGAAGAGTGGGAGTGCTGAGATACATTACTACAATATGCAGAGGAAGACAAATAAATAAAGCCGTTATGCATTATTAGTTGTGCATTGTTTGCACGCACTGGCATTTGTCCGCAGACATGATCCTCATCTGACAGCTGAGACTGAACAGATTTTACAGACGCTCGTGTGATTCAGTCTATGTTGGATAGCGAGGCTGGCGGCGTCGGATAGATGGATTATCACTGTCTGGACTGACTGAGTCGACCCCTGGGATGTTGTGATTGGCTTTTAATCGTTCAAGCTAACCAAGAAATCCTATTCTGCTAAGTAGATTAATTCATATATAGTTTTTCATACACAGTTAAATCATTATTTGAGTTGACAAACTGCCTACCATCTTGCATACACTGCTTGTATTTTTTGCAGCAGCATTGATATACTATTCAACATTGTGCCAAAAAAGCCCACATTTCTGTCATTTTGAACTTTGCATTACATTTTTATGACCCTTACTCGATTTTCTTTTTCTTTTTGTTGCATTTTTCTCCATTTTTC
The DNA here is from genome assembly GCA_032359235.1 of Enteromius mattozi. NCBI lineage: Eukaryota > Metazoa > Chordata > Actinopteri > Cypriniformes > Cyprinidae > Enteromius > Enteromius mattozi. The sequence goes on from JAUMHE010000080.1 coordinate 6,502,706, forward strand.
TTGTTTCTGATTTTTAATCATATTTGACTCTCTCTCTCTCGCCTAAAATTGTTTACTAAAACTTTTTCGATGATTTCTCTATATTTTTTTTAATTTACTAAAGCAATAAATAAAGGTTGAAATGTATGAAATGGTATGTAGAGCAGGTAGAAAATAAATAATGAAGAAATTGGACTCAGCAAGGTAAAGCACTTCAAACTAATTTCCACCTTGTGCTTCAGGGCTTCCATCTCATTATTTCTTTATTACATGGGAAGAAGAGTGGGAGATATTCTGCCTGTGAACTTGATTTATACTCATACTGAGTCATAGCAGCAGGTCAGAAAGAATTATTGTTTTTAAAGAGAATTACTGTGTACAGTATATCCATACTTCATAAATGTATATGCTTTGTGTTGATGAGTGGATCAGTCACTCTCTTCTGCTTGTGTTTACATGCATATGTTACTGTATTTATGCCACGTTCTTGAAAGAGGTACATGTCTCACATCCTGATAATTTACTGCTATTAAACTTGGGTTAGAGAGACAGAAAATCTCCCTGATAGAGCAGAACAATAATAAAGTGGCCCATTTATCTGATGCTCTAACCTCATTTCCTGTTTTTCTGGCCTCGTCCTTTTCCTCGTAAATCTTCAGGCTCTCTGACAGATGGACGGAAGTTCGACTCTTCCCGTGACCGTGACAAGCCATTTAAGTTCAAGATTGGTAAACAGGAAGTGATCCGTGGCTGGGAGGAAGGTATTGCACAGGTATGTGATGGTGTTCTGGCCACCTACATATGTTTTGAGTTAAATTAAGGTTAAATGATGTCTTAATGGAACACTACTTATGAAACACTATTTTAACTGAAAAAAAATCACATAATTCATGCTGATATTTGTGTGACTTTTAGATGAGTGTGGGCCAACGTGCAAAGCTGACCTGTTCACCTGATTTTGCCTACGGTAATAAAGGCCATCCTGGGATTATTCCCCCAAATGCGACCCTCATCTTTGATGTGGAGCTTCTCAGTTTGGAGTGATTTAATGAATTAACAATGCCTTTTGTTAATTTCGGATTCTATTATAAATGTTTTAAGTGTCAAAAGGCTTAGTCTTAACATTAGAAACTTGATTACATTTTCTCTTTATGTCAGGTCATTCTTCTCAGAAGCTTTATTGAGCATCCTACCCCACAGTTTTTGGCACGTTATGTAAAAATCTGTGCTTTATTTGATCAGTTCTCCAACATTTTATTTTTTTGCTTTGGTCACATTACATTAAAAATGATTCTTTAGCTCCTTTAATTTTAATTCAACATTCTTCCTGTCTAATTAATACGATACCACCAAATCACCAAAAACCTTGCAATGTCTTTAATCCTGAACTTGAATGCTTGAAGGAACCCTTTAGACTTCTCTCGTGACTTTTTCTTACACTGTGATTGTTGTTGACTTGAGACCAAGTAGAAACTTGTTAAAGAATTGGCGACTCTATCCCTGAATACTAATAAAAAAAGAAAACGTAAATATCTCTTAAAGATATTATGTTTGGAATATAAACATTTGCATATTTATTGCATTATTATACATTAGATTGAATTAATGCATGAATTGCATTCAATACTTTTTAACACGAAGTATGTAATTTCAGTCAGTATTGAATTTGAAGTTTGAACAGGTTGTTTTAATTATTACAAAGAAGCAAAATCCTGAACAATCCTTGTGCCTCCTTGTGTGTTTGACACCTGCCAGAATACCACTGGTTTTGTATATTTACAAAGTAACCATATCAACTGAAAAAGTGCCATCAATATTACCTAAAATCAAACCACACTGATTAATACAAAAAAAATGAAGTGTGAAATATGCTATTTCTGTCAGTTTGGTGAGCAACATTTTTATATATAGTGTTTTTTTGTTGTTGTTCTTTTTTGCTGTATTTTATTAACATGCAGCTATTTGGAAATGTTTTTAATGTGTTTAATTTGTTCTGTATTTGATTAGGTTGTGTAGTTGAGTAGGTGGGACATTTGGCACCGCAGCAATGGATGCATGCCATTCTTAGTGCTTAAGGATTTTGTGATCATGTTTCACTGTTCATTGTCTCATCAAATCTCAAAACCAACCATTAACTTGCTAATTAATTTCTATAATAGATGGGCACTTGCTATTCTTATGGAGATGAAAGAATATGTTTCATTGATGAACAAAGATGGACAAAGGGTTGTGGCTTCCTAGCACATCGTGACTTACACTACATATTGTGACATACATTACTTGCCATTCAGAAGCTAAATTATTTTCAGCTATTCATGGATGTTAATGTAGGTTGCACCGCCTAGACAATTGATGTGAATATATTGGATGCAGATACAGTGACAGTATTCTTTTGTATTGACATGGAAATAATTTAATAGCAGTCTGTAGACGCTTAAATACTTGAGTGGATGCTGGAGATTTCTGTGATTACAAGACGAGCATCAAATATATGGCTTTAATATTTCTGTAATGCACTGTATATTTATGTATTGTCTTAAAGACAATAAAATAATTCAAATGTACAAAGTGCTTTTACATGTTTTGGAAAATATTGCTTGTTTGTGTCATTTCAGATTAGTACCTTCAATGTTTTATGTCAACTAATAATCATATGTTCTTTTATTGGTACTTCTTATATAATAAATGAAAGCTGAAGAGCAGGATACATTTACCTTACCAAATTTCGCGAAAGCAGATTTACAGAGAGATCCAACTCTAGGGCAGGAATTCATTTACAGCTAATGTATGGTTCAGCAATTTACTTACTATGAAATCTCTAACAGTTATAACACAAATCAGAAACATTTAAATTATTGAAGTCATTTAATGTAGGCCTAGGTACTGAACTAAATTTTATATAGCTATTGGAAGAACTGATAACTCTGTATTCAAACACCGCCCTCAAGAAAAAAATGATCCCAGATCAGTCCAGCGATTTTACAGTATTAACAATAACTAGTTAGTTGTTACCGTGGTAGTTCTTGGCAGAGTGGCTGTGCTGAAGTTAATGAGTAATAAATGTATAAATAGACGTTTCAGCCCGACCTACTACATGAATGAGGTAAGCAGGAAGTGAACTGAGCTACTAAACCAAAGAAATACACACGCACGTACTTTCTCGATCATCACCTCCCCTCTGTTCACTTCACTGCACCAACCTAAAGAGGAAAAGAGTCCCGTTTACTGTGCTCGGCTTGTTTACATTCTTCCCATCATATTTACCATATTCTTCAGAAGTCAGTCGTTAGAACGCAGAAAGGTAAGTTAAGACACGGCACTCTTTCATCTAAACGTTGTTATTTTAATAATCGTCAAAGTGAATTTATTCCGTCAGGTATGTGGGACTCGCTGGCTAACCGAAGCTAAACTTAAACAGGCTGCTGCTAACACACACACACACACACACAGACACACGAAGAACAAAGGCGTGTTGGTGTTTACTTCGCTAGGCTCTTCATTCAGTTATATCTATTGTGGTTTTGTTTTTAAGGATATTTTGTGTCGTATCATCTGGTCATTATTTTTAGGAGGAAGAAATATAACTTTGTTCGTGTAATTAGCATGATTGTGCGGTTGCTAGCGGAGTTGCCGTGACTAGCTTGAGAGCTAAACACAACAAATACAGTCTGTAACAGTCAGACTGCTTTTATATTGTATTAATAATGCTTAGTTTAAGGTGACCGTGGATAAAACCTCAAATCGTTTTTAAAACAGATGACAGGTGCTTCCATCGCCTTACAGGTAACGTTAGTGGGTAATTTAGAGCAGAAAATTAAATGTTCATGTAACGTTGCATTGAATCACATGACGATGTCGATGTTATATTGAACTACGATATAGTTTGCTGTATGCGTTTTCTTGTTTACGTATTAAATGGTATTAATCCCAAGATGTGTGTCACTGATATGAAACTTGGTTCTGTTTTGTTTCTTGAGAAACAAGTTTTACTTTCAATTATTCCTGTGTGTTCAGTTAATACGTTACATAATGGAAGGAACTGAATTATTGATGACGGTATAGCGGAAAATAAACGAACAAATAAAGGCAAGTGATGCTGAATAAAGGCTATATAACCTAGTTTTTCCTTTGTTTAGTTTTTTTGGTTGATGGGACTTTCCCATGTGATGACATCAGTCAGCTAACTTATCTAGAATAATCTTTATCGTTGACGTTTATGTCACGAGGAGATTGAGAAAAGGCTTGTAGTCATAATAACATGTTTTAAATAATTTGTTTTTATGACAGTGGCATTATATTTTCCCAAAGCTATGTATGGAATATTTCCACATGGATCCTTTGCTGGACTCAGTCAATAGAGTTACAGACGGTTGCTATGGGAGAGTCGTTTATTATGCTCAGCACTCATTCAGTCTGCCTGAAAATCAGCTTTGGCCATTTCTCCCCCATACCAAAGGCCCCTCACCCACTCAACCGGACAGTTATCCACTGGCTTTGTCCTTAACTTGAGTTTGGACTAAAGATTTTTTTTTTTCTGTAATTGCACTGAAAGTAGACCATGTAGTATAGTTTCTGTTTCTTCATTATTTTATTTTTATGTTTACATGATTTTTTCATTGTTTGTCCTATTTGGCTTGAAATGAAAATTCAGCCTATATCATTTCTAAATGTTTGTTACTCATCTTATAGTGAATCAACAATGCACATGTCATAACTTATGCCAGACCCCTTCAATTATTAGTTCGTCCACATAAAATCAGACTGCAAGCAGATCAATCTCTATCCAATCAAAAACCCAGCCTTACAGCTTGTCCTGTTTCAATAATTTGTTTAGCTGGGATGTACGTCATAAAATGGAAGGGAAAAATCTCTAACTACTTCATTGCGAGTTTAATGAAAAAAACACTGATAACAGGTGTTGACCTTAGATGACTTACAGCCTCAGTGATGAGAATCCCAGTCGTTTTCTGCTTTATTTATGACACACTTTGTGCCCAGTCGATTCACTTAATTTCATGCGAGTAGCTGAACAAGATACAATAGAGGCACACATGTCTGTGAGAAGATTACTCACTGTCTCCATTAGGCCACTATTTGGAGACATCTCTAGTTTTTTGGAGTGCTCTTGACAGGAAATAATGGCCCTTTAGTGTCACAGAGACATTTTTATGCGATGAGAAACAGCGTTTGTGTGGAAGGAGCCTGTCAGATATATTTAGTGCATATTTTTGACATTGCAGTTGAAACATCAGCAAATGTTTCAGTGCATCTGTTTGCTTTTACGTGAATGTGTGTGTGTGACGTCAAAAGGCAGTATGTGTTGGTTTGCATGAGCTGTTCTGTGTGCACTGGTGTGGGAGTTTATTCATGAGGTTGTGGGCGAGAGTTTTCTTTCTTTTCCTGTGTTATGGCCATGTCTGTCTGTGAATGTTTCACAGATTAGTGCGATATGTGAACGTGTAGGAGCACGTAGTAGTCTTAAATCTGATGTTATGGAATAACCATCTCCAGAGTCTCTTTAATCTAGTTGTAAACCTGTATGTTCCTACATACTGTAAAGACTTGAATAAGTCTCCAGGCTGTTTGTTAAGCTTCAGTCGCTGGCAGTGTTTCAATAGGTCCCGTTTCTCATTTCAGTTACTTCCTATACAGTCATCTACTACCTATCTCCATTAGTATGTGGGATGTCTCTTCAGGAAAGTGAGGCAATGTGCCGTTTTCTCTCATTTGCCAACATTCAACCATGTCTTTCTACATTTGTTTTCCTGTAACTTAAAGTTAGTAAGTTCTTTAACTTAAAAAACTTAAAAAATATCTTAATTTGTGCTCTGAAGATGAATGAAGGTCTTATGGGTTTGGAACGACATGAGGGTGAGTAATTAATGACAGAATTTAAATTTTGGGGTGAACTAACCATTTAATGTTTCTTATTAGAAATGAGTGTTTAGAAGACTTAAAGGGATAGTTCACCCAAAAATGAAAATTTGATGTTTATCTGCTTACCTACATCCGAGATGTAGGTGACTTTGTTTCTTCAGTAGGACACAAACTAAATTGTTAACTTAAACCATTGCAGTCTGTCAGTCATATAATGGAAGTCAACGGACACCAAATGTTCCAAAGCTTTAAAAGTCCAAAAAAAAACAACCATAAACCGACAAAACCAAATTAAACCCTGTGGCTCATGACGAAGTGACATTGAAGTCTTAAGACACAAAATGATCGGTATGTGGAAGAAACTGAGAAGCATTTAGATAATTTTTTTTAATGTGAATGAGCACATTTGTACATTTTGGTGCATCAGAGGTAAAAAAAAAATATATATATATATATATTTATAGCCATATAAATACGGTTCAGTTTCTTGCTCAGACTGATCGTTAATGTCTTGTCTTTTGTGTTTGTGATGCCGTCATTTTTCATTACACTCGTGTTTTAGGTTTCATGATGTGTTTGTTTAGATGCTTAAGGACCTAGGTTTTTCTCGTTGAGCAGGGTTTCTGTCATTTCCTGAATCAGGTGTTAGTTTCTGCTATTGTGACGTTTACAGTAACCAAGTGATCTACAGGCAGTTGTTATATCATGTGATCACAGTCATATGATTGTGACTAATGTCAGCCTCAATCCATCACATGCTTGTATTATATCTCTTGCTGGCCTTTCCTCTAGTAACCTATACTTCTCATATTTTCCATTACTTGTCTACCTTTCTGTCTTCAAGCACTTTAATTGTTTGGTGGATTTTTTTTTTTTTTTTGCCTTACTCTGTCCATCTCTCCCTTTCCCTTCCCCTTTCCAGTAATGGATGAGTCCCCAGGAAAGCACTTAACTTCTCATTGCTCTTCCACTGTAAGATGAAGAGCACAGTCAGCCAGTGTTTAATGTTTTATTTTGTTTGGATTTGAAATAGTTAGAGCTTTGGCTCTGTGGTAATGGTTTCTGGTGGGATGTTATTAGCTAAATGTGGAGTTGGTGCTCATGTCCTGCCCTGAGCACTTTGTTAATCATAACCTTTAGTCTCCATTATCTGCTTTTCATTGTATAATATCAATTGGGTTTGTTAACATTACATCTAAGGCAGTGTTTTAAATGTCCCGAGTGTTCAGCTTATGACGAATATCTCTGAAATGTGTCCTTGGATGTTTGTTGTTATAATTATAATGTATACTTAGTTGATATGCTGTCCTCATCTTAAAAACTTGAGTCTTCCTAAACTGGAAGTGTTGAAACTGCACATCAGAATGTTCACTAGAAGTTACTATAAGTAACTGTGCAACTTCATTACTGACTAAAAGCTGTTAATATGAAATATAAAATGTAATATAATAATAATAATAATAATAATAATAATAATAATAATAAATGCTTTATGCAATGCTAGAATGGATGAATATTTATGCAGCTTTATAACTGACTGAAAATTATTGTTATAATTTATCTAATATAATACAAATGTCATATTATGCAAAATGTAATTATACAAAAAATATACAATTATTATAATAGTATTAATTGTTAGGTTTGATGTAACAATCAACAAACTGATAAAATTGCAATAAAATTGCGCATGACATTATTAAATGTAAACATTTTTCCATTTGCAAATAACTACTTTTTTTTTTTTCTGACTTTTGTCAAATTGACAGGTTTTGTTTTTCTCATCTCTTTTAATTAGCTAGGAAATCAAATGCACTGCTGCATCATATCCAATAATTTGTATAATTTTTGTATTTTCCTAATGACAATTTTATGATTGGTTTGCAACCCCTGAGTCCCCAGCACAACCTATACCCATGAATGGTTGCTAGCTGGTGTTGCTAGCATCATGCTCTTCTGATGAGATATGGAGGCAAGTATTTTAACTAATGCAATCACAGAGCTTTTGCCTGGAGAGCTGTGAAATATCCGTTACCAAGTGCTAAAGAGTTTTATATGTGCCCCTTCCTCTGTTGTGCAGCGATAGTTTCTCCGGAGTTATTGTAGGAGTTACTAGAATTTCTGGATTTATTGAATTTGTTTTTGTTACATCAACGAGTATGACTGTGCAGCAGACACAGATGGACAGGCGGATCATTTCACAATGTGAAAGCAACACCACCACAGAGCTAATGCCTAGAGAGCTGTGACACATCCGTGTGTTTGTGTGTGTGTGCGATGGGGGTGTTTGAGAAAGAATCAAATTCAAGAAAAGTGTCAGTCATGATGGAGCAGGCTGATAAATTCATCATATTTTTGTTCCTGGGTTGTCTTCTGTGTGCTCCTAATACACTCCCTCATCTGTCCTAACTAATTAGTATAGGTTTCAGTTCCCATGTGAGTCATGTGGTTGCTAGTCAGCTGAAAAACAAACTAGACTATATGGCTCTATATGATCTTGCTCAATGGATTATTTTCAACACTTTTAGCTGTACACTGCCTTGTTTTCTCCATTTTCATGCTGCGACTGTTTTGTTTTTTCCAGGATGTCATTGTATCCATCCCTAGAGGACCTTAAGGTGGACAAGGTCATTAGGGTAAGCAGTGTTTTGCTTATGCATTTATAGTATCTATTAGGGTTGGAAATAATTAAACGAATTGCAAAAAATCTTTTTCATTTGGGAAATTTCTTTTTACAGTTATTATGGTTTCACATAAGCACAAATTAAGAAAATGTCACCTTGTGCGCATGGTTTATTGTGCATTATCTAGTTCCAAGTAGTTACAAGATAATTATATTTATCATTACATAAACGTTTTCTCTACAACACAGAGTTTGCTTATGTTCATTTATTCAGCAACCACAATCACAAAAAACAGTGAAGATTCATGTTTTGATATATATCAAATATTACAGATGATTTTGCTTAAATATTCAAGAGAAGCAGAAATCATGACCAAATTTTTGTTTTGATTTTATGTATCTCTTTTTTTTTATTTAAATATTTTAATTGGTTATGATGGTTAAGCTTTTTTTGCTTGCAACATTTCTAATTTGTTTCATATTTCATTATTATTCAATATTATTTAATTTCAGTTAGCTACAGTTTTTAGTAGTATGCATTTTATTTTAGGACAACACTGAAGATAAGTTGGTGTTTTGAAATGAAGTAAAGTGGATGTTCACATGTGGTTTGCTCCTCTAGGCGCAATCCCAGTTTGCCAATGCCACCTCCAGCACCCCAGCCATCACTCAGGGGGTTTATCAGCCACAGCCTGCCACACAGGGGATGCCAAGCTCAGGTGCGCCCCCGGACTCTGCCTGTCTGTCTTCCTTCACCTGTTGTCTCGCTTCTTTCTACCTTATCATGCCATTCTCTATTTCATTTCTGAAGTGCCTCGTGAGAGCTGTTTTTATGGAGATGAAAGGCTTGCCAATGTTTCATGCCATTGTCAAACAGGAAATGAAGACATGCCTAAGGGAATTTGGGAGCAATTCAGCAACCTTCCCTACTTCCTTTTTCTAATCTCGGTGTAAAACAAGCAGTCTAGTTGAGGCCCTCTTATCCAGGCAGTACCTTTGTGCTCTTATTGTGTCCCTGTGTGCGGCCTCTCAAGACACTGCCAGGATATTACATAACTAGACTGTTCAAAAAGGAGTTTTTTTTAGATGGGGGTTCACATAGTACTGTAACTTCTGCTGAGTTTTCACCATCATTACTGCAGTCTTCGGGTTCACATGAGCCTTCAGAAATCATTCTAATGTACTGATTTGCTACTTAAATATTCAGTAATATCAGTGTTGAAAACACTTTATTTTTAGAAAATATGAAATAAAAAATAAAAATCCTTGTTTAGGACCCTTTAAAGGGGCCATGGACTGGCTTTTTATTTTTTACTGTTCTCTAAGGTCTTAAGTAATAGGTTATTTTTTGTCCTAACTCCCCTCATCAGAACACTCTGTTTGAACAGGCGTGGCAGATTGTAGACTCTGAAGTAAACGCCCACTTTCTGTAATTGGCTAACAGCGTACATTAATTAATTTATTAAGTAATTTATAAACAAATCTACGGTAAAATGAACTGAACAAAAAGACAGCGTTCTTACTAACTAGTACTTCTTACTAAATTTGGTTTCTGTGTAGACCTGCATGTTCGCCACGGTGGGTGGGGCTAAACAGACAGTAATGATGGAGGGGGTGCTTATCCACCCTATTACATCATAGGCAGTTTTGGCAGACTGCCTTCAATATAAGTTGTTTTTAGACCAACGACAAAGTTTGAGTTCTGAATTCTATGTGACTTTTTTATAGTACAATGACCTCTTATGTCACAAGTTTAAGGGAATTTAGATTTCTCAGACCCCTTTAATAAATAATAAGTTCAAAAGAACAGCATTTATTTAAAATGGAACTCTCTTGTCACATTGTACATGTTTTTACTGTCACTTTTGATCCTTGATGAATAGAAGTAAAATAAAAAACACTTTTGAACAATTACCAGTTTACACATACACTACCAGTCAAAAGTTTGGAAACCGTATGAATTGTAATATTTTTTTAAAGATGTTTCTTATGTTCATAAAGGCTGCATTTATTTGATCAAAAATACAGGAAAAAAAATGGGTTTCTATTTTAATATACTTTAAAATATAATTTATTTCTCTGATGCAAAACTGAATTTGAGTCAGTCATTTCTCCAGTCTAAAATGATCTTTCAGAATGCTGATTTATTATTAGAATGATCAATGTTGGCAAAGTTGTGATGGCACATATTTTTTTTGGAAACTGCAAAACTTTTTTTCAGTACCTTTGATGAATAAAATTATTAAGAACAGAATTGATTAAAAATATAAATATTTTCTAACAATCACTTCTTCTTATCAATTTCACATTTCCTAGCTGAATAAAAGTTTTAATTTCTTTCAAATATTAAAAAAAAAGAGAGTAAAAATTTACTGACCCCAAACTTTTGAATGGTAGATATTGTTAGAAAGGATTTATATTAAAAAAAAAAAATCTTCTTTTTAACGTTTTATTCATTCAAGAATCCTGAAAAATATAACAGGTTCCAAAAAAATATTAAGCAGTAAAAATCAGCATATTAGCATGATTTCTGAAGGGTCATGTGACACTGAAGACTGGAGTAATGATGCTGAAAATTCAGCTTTAAAATCACAGGAATAAATTTAGATTTTAATATATAATAGAATAGAAAATTGTTATTTTACGTTGCAATAATATTTCACAATATTATTTTTTTTCCTGTATTTTTGATCAAATAAATGCAGCTTTGATGAACATTAGAAACATCTTTAAAAAATATAAAAAATCTTACTGTTTCCAAAACTTTTGACACTTTTTAAAGTGTAGCTGTATAAACGCATGTCTGGGTTTTCCCCACTATCATCAGTTCCAGTGTAGAAATGCAGAGACGTACTGGTGTGCTAGTTGTTTGTGTAGGACCATGTTTCATAGGCGGACATTTTCCTATCTGAGTGCTGGGAAAAGCAGGACTCAACTCAGGAAATAATTACTGGATGGAAACATTCATTGCCGGAATCTGAAACCAGCGACTGGCTGAGTGTCGACACTTGAACTCTGTGTTCCTCTTAGTTCTGTTTTTCTATATTCTGCTTTTTTCACTTGATGCTGTCATAAAACACACTCAAACGAACTACATTACTATGCTGCTTTGTCTGTGTCATATGGAGAATCTAAACTTCAATATGAAACGTCTTTTCTTTCTCGCCCTTCAGCTCTGTATCCCAATCTGGAGGAGCTGGGAGACTATATGGGCCTCAGTCTGAACAGTGATGAGGTCCAGAGAAACCTTGCACTGGTCCCGGTGACTGACAATGTAAGTGATTGTCACTGGACAAACCAGTTTATTTTTAGAGTTCAGTTCCCTCTAAGTATCGGCACTCATAAAGAAATATTTAATATATGCAAACAATGACATTTCAGAGTTTCCTTAGCAGAGCTGTTACTCTTTTCTGGATTAGTTTGCTCTACAGCCTGTTTTTCCATGTCACCATTGCCTTGTACAATATTTTCTCTGTTAAAGCAGCCAAGAGTAATTGTGTAATATTTGAAAAAGAGGAGGAGGCGGTGGTTGTGTATGTGCGTTAGCATCTGTGCTTTTGGGAGTTTTTTTTTTGTTATTTTTCTCTGAATAGTTCAAACTGGCCACAGGGTATCTTATTCTTTTCAGCATCATTCCTGGAAGCAGAGCTCGGAATGACTCATGCACCATAAGGCCTGTGTTGGAGTAATGCTAATGTAGGCTGCTTTCAGAGAGCATCTTAAAAAGATACTCAGTGTTCATGGTCCTAAACATTAGACCAGCATCTCCCTTTTTGCATCTCTTTCTGTCAAATATCCTCATAGCTCCATTTATAAGACTCAAATATCCCTTTAATCAGCACAAAAGCAGAAATTCTTTTCACTAATACTAGATATCCTCCAGCATTATCATTAATATACTTAAAGTTTATACTGTGGGTGAAAAAACACCCCTTATAGCTCATTCTATTTGCAATATCTTGTTTTGTTCCATTTGGTAAGTAATTCTTTCACATTAGGTAATGCATTTGTCATCGGATACATATATCAGTTACAGTTGCATATATAAATATGCATAAATAATTTGTAACATTATAAATGTCTTTACTGTCACTGTTCATCAATTTAATGTGTCCTTGCTTACAAGTATTAATTTCTCCATAAAACAACCTTTTTGATCACAAACCTTTGAACAGTGGTGTGAATAAACTATTAACATTCATAATACATTACAACTAATTTGGCTTTTAAATTCCTCTTATCACTTCCTGTTACAGTTTCTACTGTTCTATCACAATGAACATTTCTGGTTCATATATTAAGTAACCTTAAAATTTTATTGTAGCATTTAGGTGTTTATTAGTTATCTTCTACTGACAAGATATTTGTAGGTCATGAATTCTTAATAAGCTTTACAGCTTTGATGAGGAAAAATCTAAACCTTATAGAGTACAGTGGTTGGAAAGTACGGCATTACACTATTTGCATGGGCCACAGTTAACAGCTCATGTTGTATAATATGTAAACAATGCGATAACACGTATGAGTATAAATAACATTTTTCTGTTGCTTGGCAGCAAGTGGCAGTGCCGAGTTCTGTGGGTGGCATGGTGCGGCCTGTGACCGGTGCAGACGTGGGTATCAGGAGGGCAGAGATTCGCCCAGGTCTTCGGGAGGTCATCATCTGCAAAGACCAGGAAGGAAAGGTCGGACTCCGACTCAGAGATATTGATAATGTGAGTAAAGCTCTTTGCATTAAAACTCTTCCTCAGACTCATGACTAGTGTCTATTGTTTTGAGTGTGTAATTGGTATGTAGGTTATTTGGAAATATGTTTCTAGGGCAGCACACCCTCATTCTGAGCAGATGTGTCATTCTTATCATCACCAGCAGGTGATGTTGGGTTGAGGTGTTATTATCTTTCATGTGTTTCATTTCCTCTTTCTGTAGGGAGTGTTTGTCCAGCTGGTGCAGGCGAACTCTCCTGCAGCGTTGGGTGGCCTGCGTTTTGGAGATCAGGTTCTGCAGATCAATGGGCAGAACGTTGCTGGCTGGAGTTCAGATAAGGCCCATAAAGCTCTGAAGGCAGCAGCTGAACAGCGCATCGAGATCATTGTCCGTGACAGGTCAGTAACTTCTATCTATGTAGAATATAGTATACACTACTGTTTAAAAGTTTGGGGCTGGTAAGACTTTTTTTTTGTCTTATGCTTGCCAAGTCTGATAGAAAAATACAGATACAGTTTAAATGAACTATTTTATATTTGTAAATATTTTAAAATATAATTTATTCCAGTAATGCAAAGCTGAATTTTCAGCATTACTCAAGTGTTCAGTGTCACATGATCCTTTAGAAATCATTCTAATAATGCTAATTTGCTGCTCAAAACATTTATTATTATTGTTATTATGTTATGTATAATATTTGTGTAGGTCTTTGCTGCCTCCTGGTGGTTATTAATTATAGTTGTAGTGTGTGTTGAGTTCAGTGTGAAATAGAAACTTCCTGCTTTAGATCCAAGTTAAGCTGTATTAGCTGTAGTTGGCAGTTACCACAGAAGAAAAGGAAAAAAAATCAGTTAGTAAGAAAGGTATTTACAAGCAGTAGGCTAAACATTTTAAATTATATTTTAATAATATAGCCACAGAATATTAGCCATGTTAGCATGAGGCATGATTCACTTGATAACCCTACTGTCTATATTAAAGTTTTATATAGTGTCTTGATCACAAAAGAATGGTCAAGTCCAAATATTTTTCTGTGGTAATCATAAATATAATTTCACAGATGATGCCAAAAAGGCTCAAATATCATATTTTGTGTTCCAGACCATTCCAGCGCACAGTCACAATGCATAAAGACAGCTCTGGCCACGTGGGATTCATCTTCAAATCTGGAAGAATCACATCTCTAGTGAAGGATGGTTCTGCTGCCCGCAACGGTCTGCTCACAGAGCATTACATCTGTGAGATCAACGGCCAGAACGTCATCGGACTCAAGGTGAGAGGGGTCACAGAAGTGTTTTCAGGATCTGCTGTTAAAGCCACAAACCAATAAAAAAGAAATCTGAGATTTGTGGAGTAAAGTGTTTTGTTTTCTCTCTACAGGACACTCAGATTAAGGACATCCTGACCACATCTCCCACTGCCATGACCATCACCATCATGCCTAAGTTTATCTACGAACATATGATTAAGAAGTGAGATTCAGCTTTCTTTTTATACTCATAAGTGATATTAAATATTTTTTTTCCAATAATGCATTAACTCTGTAAAGCCTAAAAATAATAGTCAGACAGGTACAGTTTCTTGAACCCTGAAGACGAAAAAAAAAAAAAGGCATCCTTTTTGAGTATCATATTTGTCGTATAGTATAACATGGGAGAAGTTCTCCCTTGAGGAGGAAATGCCAGCTAAATATGTGAACTGCCATCTGGTCATGACAGCCCTAATCTGTATATTCCAGGATGTCAAGCGGCCTGCTGAAGTCCTCCATGGATCACTCTGTGCCTGAGGTCTGAACACCAGAGACCATGCACGCTCCCTTCCACAATGCCTACAATCTCGAGCCTTCCCATTGGAGCCTTCCATCACATGGGTTGTCTATCACTGATTGGATAAACCTCCTCAATCACAATTCATTTATAACATGTAAAAACTGCCTTTTTTCAATTTCACTTGTTGGCTGTTATCGTTTTGCCTTCTAGTTCTTGATTCTGTCGTACATGTCATTGTTTAATTGTTGTCATATTACATGTTATATAATAATAATCCATTGTCATTATTGAGTAGTATTATCTGATTGTTTTATTTTGGCTGAGGGGCAAGGGGTTTAAAACTGAACCTGAGCTTCCGTTTTGGAGAGCATTAGCTTCAACACTCCACTTTTCAATTCTTCCCTCTATGCACAAACACTTTCTTTCTTTTTTTTTAAATTGAACATCTATATGCCAAGACAGCTGTACTCTGCCAGAAGGAATCTTGGGCCAGAATTTGTAATGCAACAACTCATTTCGTATTGATTTTGATCTTGTTTTTAAGGTGTTTAATCTTTGATAATATTCTCTGTCATTATCCTGTAAATGTTAGTGTCTCTAAAAATTTATATACGAATGTAACCTCAAGACTGAAGTTATTACAAAAATAAATCATCCTGGTTGTACCAATGGATCTAAATCTAAATGTTCCATTTCAAAAAAGGGGGTGCTCCACATTTCCTCATCTTCAAATGATTAGAAACAAAAAAAAACTTCAAAAGTAGTGAGAAGGCTTTGTTCACCATGCTGTTTTAATATAGATCCTTTTACAGAGCAATGAGGGTCAAGAGCGATGTGTTGCAGTGGTGTCTGTACACACTAATATTACCATTAAAATATTATTCTACACAAAAATATTGAGACACTATGAAACATTACCAGACAAGACTGGTTCCACTTGGGGTGCTGATACTGTTAGACAATACAAAGACAAAACTGAAGTGCAAGATGTAAACGCGTCATTAGAATGACCATTAAAGAAAAAAACTATAACAAGGTACCTCTGTGAGATGTAATTTTCTAGGCACAGTCATAAAATCCTGCTTAACAGAAACTAATCTACTGATGTGTCCGTTTACCACCAATTTTACATTTCAATATTCACTCTGAAAGAAAAGCATGGCTTATCACTTTTGTCTTGTTGGAGGCTATTTCCATTTAACCAAACAATTCACAGAAAATATGCAGTGCTAATGTCTTCAAACAATATTTAAATGTGATATACATTTGCAAAGAAACAAATGATCCATTGCCAGCTTACCCTAAAAAGTGTTATTGGAGACTAATGATTCAACAAGATATGCATGTTACAAGAAATTTTGTGGTAACAAAAGTACATTCTGAACAAAAATTGTGCCAGTTGACATCGACATCAAACATGTTTTTCTTAATCGATATGGAGAAAAACTTGTCACTTGGCTAGAACGTTCAGACACAATTTAGGGAGAGCCTAAAAAAATTAAAGACTTTATTGATAAACTATGTATTGAGATCTGTAGATCCTAATGGAGGATCAGAATCTTTAAAGCAAATAATCCGTGATTATTAATTACCAGAAAGAAAAATTAACTGATTCACATACACATGAATTCTTACATTAAACTGCAAACACTCATACAAAGTGGAAAAAAACTGTGATATGACAATACATGAAAATTACTCAAATTTACCAGCATACAGGGCCAACATACTCATCTCTGCTTGTAATATGGCTTCAAAAAATTCAAGAAAATCTTATCAAGGCCTTATGTGTCATTTTAACAGGTATACAAAGCTGTATATCAGCATACAACATTTATGCAGCCGAATAACTAATGTAATAGTTTTTTACTCACATTTCATTGACAGACAGAAGCAGTTTGAAGGAAACCTCCTATTCTTGGGGTAACGACTGAGTACAATCTCGTTTAACCTCAGATATATATTCTGATAAGCCAAAAGACAGAATTATCTGAAAGCCACACATTCGTAATTTCAACATACACGAGTCAAAATATAAATAAATAAGCAAAATAAATAAATATCAGAAGCATATATGCCTTTATTTCTTTAAATCTATTGTAAGGTTCGCTAATAAGTGCTCAGTTGATATGACGTGAAAAAGTGCAAGGAATAGACTGTAAATTAAAGACATATATGCCCACTAACCACCACTTAAAGCACAAATTAAGATTGTCAAGCAGTTAAAAGAATAAATATCAAGCGCTGAAAAAGCTTACAGACTTCACATCAAATCTGCACAACAGAAAGCGGTAAATTATTTAAACGAGAACTTCGCAAATAGACAACAAATAAAGCCTTTATCTCACTATACTGTACACAATATCAGAGGGAGGAGGTAGCTAACAGAAAGGCAGCGGCTATTCATGATTTTGAGGGACAGAAGATAAGACAATATGTGAGACGCAAATTACTACAATAGTGATCATCTGGCTGATTTTCTGGTACACTGTTGACTGACAAATCAATCCAGCTGTCACATATACACAAAGCATAAATATTCACGTGAGTTTATGCATCGGTGTTGATTTTTTGAAATGGTGGTATTGGTGAAATCTTAACCCTGAACCACAAATCCACATGGCCTTTGGACAGACAGAAACTCACAATCAAGTATACTTCAAGTAATTGCTTATAAAGTGAATTATAGTGCAATCGACATGTCATTAAGTGCCACCCGTCACCTAAGTGTCAATCAAATAAATGAACATCAAAGGGTACATGAAGTCATTTCCAAATGTTTGGAAAAAAGCTGAAAGCAGAGAATTCTAATTGAAATTTGTTTCTGCATGCAGTAAATATTTAATTTACTTTTACTGTTTTAAAATTCAAGCTTAGACAATTTGTAGATCAATTTGTTTATTCCACTTTTTAACCAAGTAACTGAATACAAAATACATTTTCTGCTCTCTTTGATCTTTTTAGTGGAATTATATTACACAGTATTTCAGAAATAACATATTAGCTAACATTCAGTAACATTAGTTCTTATAGTCATGTTTAGCAGGGTGTAATACTAAATTAAGTTCAGCTGTTTTTAGCATTTTTAGCATTTAGCAACTTTCATGCTGGCTGTAGCCACCCACAGCCGGCTGTAATTATTTAACCTAGACTAACATGAAAATTAGACCTATTACAATTTCACCTGAAAACATCTGGCTATGACAGTTTTTTTGATGGTCACACAGTGAAAATCACACAGTGAAACAAAATCATAAAACTCATTTGTGGTGAAAAAGCTCCCGTGACCGTATTAAAGTCATTTAACCCTGATCATTGTCTAAACGCTGAATCTTTCTTACTGTTCATATTATTACTTAGAACACATTACCCTTTTCCCAAATACACAATTTAGCATTCAACTATATAGAGCGTTTCTGAACCATCAAACTTTCCCACATAATTGAGCAAGAATAAAGAATACATTATCTAAAAGACTCTAGATGGACTAAGTATCATTTATCTAGTGGTATATGCAAAGCATATAAATAGCTCAGCAGGCGCGTACCTGGCTCCTTAAGAGGAAAAGATGACTGTTCTGCTCTTATGCCACACAGGCATAAGTAATGGGACAGCTAACTACTGCACTCACGGCTACAACAATGATGGCCATTAATAATCCAGGTACTTTGGCAGCACTGTACAACAGCACAACAGAACACTCGCTCAGATAAATCAATACACACACATACGACACACCCTCTGCAGTGACAGTAAGAGTGACGCACAAAAGGACAGCTTCTTCCCATCACTTATTGCATCTCTTCACTCTAAATAAGGGTAATACAATCATATTAAAGGGGATCTTTAAGTGTCACACACAAAGCTGAGTTAATATCATTGCGTCAGTCCATCATTCAGAACACATTATCTCGCCTCTTTACTCAGGGTAGTAGTTGTGGAAAAAGGTGAAAGCTCGTTTGAAGTCCTGAACTTCACGAGCATCTCGTTTATAGGTGTAAATACATGCTAGTGATTCCCCGTCATCATTCTTATCGTAGATATAGACCACAGAGAACCACAGCGTTAAGGTGCTGTGCTCAGACACCATCCTTCCACTGGTCGCCTTAATTCATTTTACATGTGTTAACCACTTCCAATTGGACATCTGACAGAAGAACATTGATATCACTGGATTCAAGGCTTCTCCAGAGAGAAGAACGGGTCTCATATATTCACTCCCCCCGGACCACCTCCTCCTGCGGGGTAGTGTCGAAGGCCTCCTCCTCGACGCAGGGAATGGAGGGCCACGGTGCAGCAACCCCGCAAGAGAGAACCAATATGATACATTGGCTGACCAACACGGTGTGGACCCCGACAGAGCCACGCCACTGTGGGGACCACTGGCACGACCACCGCTAGCAAATCCACTAGGAAGTGCCGGCTCCAATAGTTCTTTGCTGGTAAACCACAGCCAGACGACTGGGACTCTGTGTTCGTAGCACTCTCGTCAACCTCATCTTCATCATCTGCACCTATATTAATGACATGATCCTCTTCAACCCCAGCCTCTGTTAGCACACTACGAGGCTGAGTGGTTTGTGGAAGGGGCTCTTCTTCAGTCTCAACCAATGGCTCTACTGAGCCAGGTGAGGTGCCAGGGTTTGGCAAAGGGTCTGTAACAGGTTGAGGTTGTACTTCGGATCTAATTGTCTCTGTGGTCAAAGCTGTTGTGGTGATTGGTAAGACTGTAAGGATCTCGGAAACAATTGTGTCCTTGACAGGGGACTCCAACGCTAAAGTCACAGGTCCTTTTGATGCCCAAGGCTCCATTGGAACAGCTGGTGCAGACTTAGCAGAAAAGTCTGTGATGACAGAAGCTGTGGCAATTGTTGCCGTAATGGCTGATTCTGTGGCTACCGACTCTAGATCATCTCCCTCGTCGGACATCCAGGTAGAGGTCGGACTGCATGCCTGGGAGCGGAAGGTACGCTCAGCAATAGTGTCCAGATCTGAGTTAAACGATGTACTAGGACCATGGACAGGGGCCGAAGCAGGGGCATGGTCGTAGTCAGTTTGAATGCCTTGCTCACGCAGGTGATGCAGGTATAGGTGATGATGCGACAGACATGGATGACTCACGCTAACAGTGGTCCCTGTCCCGATCCCACTGCAGCGGAGTGGCACAACTCTCGGCTCGCAACTGCTTAGTGCCTCATAGGTGGAGGAGTGTGGCAGGCGGGAGTACGCATTGAGCAGCGAGGCTGTCTCTTGAGACAAAAACGCAGCCTCCAGGAGAAGGTCTGCCTTGCTTGCTCCTCTTCCACTTTCTCCACAGCAAACAAACCCGCTGTCCTGCGTGCCCTCACCTGACAAACACGGAATGTCACACCCATTTTCATTACCGCCATGTTCCTGGCCAGTCTGATCACTTAGCTTGGTGTAGGTAGAGCTGCGGGTAAGTGAGCGAGCTGGGGAGCCTTCGGAAGACTCCACCAGGCCCTCACTGACCTCCAGCCCTGCCCCCACCACCCCTCCACCTGCCAGGGTTTCTCCTGTTTTGGGGGTCCCGATCTGAGCCAGTTCCATGCTCTGCAATAAAGACTCCAGCTTGTGGTTCTGGAGGTTTATGTCTTGGAAGCACTTTTGCACTCCAGTGTCGGTGTCTCCCAGACTGGATCTGACAACATCGACAACCTGCTTAAGCTGCTGGATTTCCCTGCGAGCCTCCTTTAGAGCCAACTGGGCCTCCACGCGGTGGCACTCCTCTTCAATCCAATCCTCTTGCATACGGGACAGCTGAGTACGCAACTCATCAATCTCAGTGTCCCTAAGGAAAGAGGGGAAAAAGGCAGAGGATGTCAAAAGAGTAAAGCAAGGAAGGAATGTCAAGAAGTGACTGGTGGGTGAAAGACCAAAATTAAAACTGCTGTGTGAAATGATTTCACTCAATACTTTTTTCTATCCCAGTACAATGTGACTTGCCAACTGTATGGCATTGACGGATAATTTGTACTTGCATTGAACATTAGGGTTATTTCGCACCGCTTTACTTTCAGAACTAAAAGTACATTACTAAAGTACTGGGATGTTTTTGCCAAAACTATTTCCCAGTACAATTTAAAAGCGTTGCATTCGCACCGTCAGTGGGTACTAAGAAGTGACGTAAACCGGTCAACAGCGACATCATTTGTGCTCAGCGTTCAACAAGGGAAACAAAGAAGAACGCCATAGACAATACGCGTTTAGCCAAACTGCTTACACTTACGTCACCGATAGTTTCTTGTACTTTTTGAGTACCTGAAGTACAAGCTAATTTAGTTCATCCAAACGGAGTTCCTGGAACTAAAATCGTTACTAGTTTCTGCGGTGTGAACATGCCAAAAAGTGGGTAGTTCCACAATTAGTTTGGGTACTACCAAATAGTTCCTGCGGTGTGAAAGGCCCTAAACTGACAGTTTAAGTTAGAGCTGCCCAACATAGTAACACAATGGCTAAAATCATTGTCTGAGGAAAGACTTTCTATTTGTTTGAGCAGTGGTAGAAGAGGAATGTGCCTAGAATAATTAGTCACATGGCCTTTATGACTCAGGTAATTGACTTAAAAGGTAGTGTGCACAAAACTGAGGGCAGTAAGCAAACATGTACAGGACTAGGGAAAAACTGCCTCTGGAAAATGGAAATGCTGACCAATAGCTCTCCTTAGAGCATTACACAAAGCAGCTTGAAGAGCACATTAAAGGGGTCATATGATGCTATTTCAAGTTTTCCTTTCTCTTTGGAGTGTTACAAGCTGTTAGTGCAAAGTTAAGATCCCTAAAGTTTCAAAACCAAAGAGATATTCTTTATAAAAGATTTGACTTTTTATCGTAAGGGGGGTCTTAGAGAAAAAACAATAATGTACAGTATGTGGGAAATAATGTGTTTTTTTTAACCTTAAACCGCATAAACACATTGCATTACACCAAATACACAAAACAATGTTTTTTTAGCAACATCATATGACCCCTTTAAAATGTCCTTGCCATTAGATAAATGGTGGCTGCCTTTAAAATAAACAGTTTAGAAAAGTTATAAATATTTAGAGGAACGAAGGGAAATAAATAACAAATTGCACAGTCTAAATGCTAATATTCAGTGATTAGCGACTTGATAGATAATTGTTACATGGTCTAGGAATCAACAATGTGCAAATTTGCATAACAATTCCAAAAATAAAGGAATAACTTTAACTGCCACTCAAAGCTGCTTAAAGATAAAACTAATTTCTTCATAGACTGATGAGATCATTAGTGCATGGGCCCTCATGCTATGAATGATTCATGGCTCACCTGTCCTGCAATCTTTCGACGGTTTCTTTGAGCCGTGCTCTGAGGTGTCTGATACACACCTCTTTCTGTTGCAGTGGGGTAAGGTATTGCTCAGGTGGAGGGGGCCGGATACCATGGTTATCATTGCAGGAGGTGTATTTTATGTGACGCCTGATATGGATGAGAAAAGTGGTTTATGCTACATATAAACAAACAAGAAAGAAGAAAAAGGAGCAATGCATCATTGGTCTGTGGTTGTGTTGTGTCTCACCTATGGGTTGGGCTTCCATCACTGCCCTTACATGACCCTGAATTGCTACTGCTGCTGAGGGAGGCATTTCCATAGGGATCACGGTTACTGACAGGTGCTGGACTCCGTCTGTAGCATAACAGAAACACAATTTCAGAGTGCCACCTTCAAGGCAATTTAAGAGGACGCAGGATGAGGAGTAAACAGAATGCACAAACACACTGACATGAACAAACAAAACGTACAGTTCCATGAAACACAAAATCAAACATGCCTACTAATGGTATTGACTAACATGCCTCATACATACAGTCAACTAGGAGGGGGTGGGGGGTGGTGGGTTGACACCTTTTATGTATGTAAAGAAGAA
The DNA here is from genome assembly GCA_032359235.1 of Enteromius mattozi. Lineage (NCBI taxonomy): Eukaryota > Metazoa > Chordata > Actinopteri > Cypriniformes > Cyprinidae > Enteromius > Enteromius mattozi. Next base: position 6,525,570 of record JAUMHE010000080.1, read on the forward strand.
AACACACCCAGTTCACATAAAACTGCAAGCACAAATTGCAAAGTAATACAAACAGTTGTATTATGTGCTGAGGCACAGATGACAAATCATGATAAATTTCCATTGTGAATCAATTATGAGAAACAAACTGGCAGCCGGACAAGCAGAATTTGACAGCAGAGCCATCTAATGAGGGCTCACTTTGCACACCACAGACATGAAATCATCTTCAACTGTGACACACACATATGCGATTCGAGCTTTAAACCCTCAGTAAAATCAAAAAGTTGGATTTTATAGGGACGTCGTGCTATGGTTGAAGAGTTTGAATCCATGCTGACACAATGCCACACAAAGAACAAAGAAAACTGAAGAAGAGAAAAAAGAAGGAGACAAGGGATGATGGAGCGCTGACCGACAGTGGTGTTCCGGGGACTTTGGTGTCAGAAATCCTCTGCTCTGTCTCATAGAGACCATAATGCCTGACTCCATGGGTGTGTAGTCTAGCTCTATAAACCTGCAATAGTCAAAACTGACCCACAAACAAAAAGGAATCATTAAACAAGATAGCACACACCTAAAGTCTACCGTAACCTGTATTGTATAAAAATTCAAATGAATGTTTCTGTGGACATTTTCTTGTAAACCTTTTTATAGAAGCACGGTTTAGAAGCATTTGTGCTATAAAAAAGTATTAATCTGGGTTATAATCTTTCATTATGCTCTATTTATATCCACATTTTTTTGTCTTTCAGTTTCTTGAAAATTATGTATACATTTTTCATTGGAATTCCTGGTTTGATGCACCCAATATTCAAATTCTGAATAATTGCAATTTACACAATATTTGGTTAAAGCAACCTTTTGGGTTCATGTCATTCTAAAGACACTCCATTTCAAACATCAAATTGAAATTAACATGAGATGAAGCTTGTTTCATTACAATCATGAAACTGTACACAAGGTTGCAGATCTGACAGATTATTTGACAGACTGTCTGACTAATTAATTAAGTCAGCAGTCAGGGAAGGACAGAGAGAAAGATAAAAAGGAGCTTCTCATTAATTCTGGTTGTAAGTAACACTAGCACAGGGCTGGGAGAGATCAGAGCCGGTTTGCAACACTTAAAAGAATAAAAGAAATCATGCTGGACATATAATACAAAGCTTACTGAATTACTTTTGACAGAATTACACTGTTTCCTTCATCCTTGCTGGCATTAAAAATCTCTTTATGTAAACGAAAGATTCTATCTAATTATCTGCTTTCGAGATCTTCTGAACATGCAATTTCATGCTGTATGCTGACCTCACACAGCCTACCAAATTCATAATAATACACAATCACCAATTCTAGAAGCAATGGATCATGTGGTAGCTTAGAGCATAATGACTTAACCTTAATCTCCCAGAAACATTCTCTTTTGGGAAAATTAAATTGGGTTAGCAGCGCTGAAAGGAAGCATTTTCTTTAGGTGGTGCAGAGTGCTGTTTTTACAGGCATGATGGATAACTTTGCATCCAGTGATGGTCTGATATTATTAAACTGGTATCGTTTTTATTTCAATGTTGTGAGTGAGTTTTGAGTAAATTTCAGTATCAGGAGCAACCACTGAAAACCTTGTATCAGCTGACCACGGAAGTTGAAGTACTAAACATACTAAAACTATAATAAAAATCTCTTGAAGCTAAACAGAGCATAATAATTAGAAAAAATAATTAATAAAAAATGACACACATAAATACTAAAACTTACATTAAAATGAAAACTGAAAATGTATAAAAAATACAATCTAAAATAGTAATGAATAATATAATAGTATATAAACAACATTAAAATAACGAAATATTGTCTAAATTATAATTCTCTTGAGGTAAACAGTTTAACATTTTATATAAAAATAGACCAATTAAAACAGCACATTTAAAATAACAAGCCACTATAACTACAGTCCACCAGGACCACCATTGGTGCTATAAGATTTTTGTTGAACTACCTAACCATGAAAGCAAGCCAAGGTCATGGTTAAGGTGAGAGCAACGCAAAGAAAATAAAAGCAAAGTGAAAGACCAGAATCAAACAAAGCGTGCTTGAGGAGTGATAGAGATAAAGAGGACTCTGCTATCAATACTGATAGCAAGGAGAAGAAGGGAGAAAGAAAAAAACAGCCAGGGCTGCGTTTCCAAAAAGCATCGTAAGCTTAAGTACATGACCCATTGAAACCAATGGTGCTACGATCAACTTTTGGGAAACGCAGCCCAGGGTAGTTGGACAGACCAGGTACGTCCATTATGTCTTCAGTGACATGGACTAATTGAGGGAAAGTTGGGTAATGTGTAGTGAATATGTGCACTGCATTGCCACACACTCATTAGAATCGCTGTGAAAATATCACATTCATTTATAGTCGATCTCACAGATCATCTTCTCATGAGACAGATTTACAGATCATTAACTGATCCATTTGCACTTCGTTTGAGCCTCTGTCAAAGACCGGTGAGTTCAGTGTAAACTGCCTTCTCCGATCCCCGACATCAGCATCAGCGGTAGCAGGTAATGTGCCGGTGTTAAATTGGCGTGTGAATGGCCAGTGCAGCAGTGTTGACTACTACAGTCATGCCCTACTGTAGGGTACTGAATCAGAGTCTCACACAGGGGATGCAGTGGGAGACGACAGCATTTGTTGCAAGCGGTGCTTAGGCTGTAGGGCCTTCAGCAGGTTGAATCTGAGGAAACAGAGATGAGACAGAGGCACAGAGCTGGGCTCTACTGCAATATTACCATTAAAACTCATTGCACTACCAGTATATATCTTGAATTTATAAAGTGATCTGTATTCGTATACAATTGCATACGGGTGTGGCTTACAAAGGAAACTACACTTTTAGACGTAACTACTTAGCTTATATACCACTGTATAATTCACACAATTGATTGTGATTGATACAATGATATTTTTTTTACTGCAGTCGTTATATAAAATAATGCTAAGAAAAGAAAGTGAATGAGTGAGAGATAGAGTGTGCTAATCTTACTTTAAGGTCTAAAATATTTTGTTTAAAATAGTGGAAGGTATGCAGGACGTTGTATATTAGTTTAAAGTTACACTTGACAACTTGTAGATGTAAACAATGAAACAAATAAAAAAATTTGGACTTTAAATCGTGTTCATTGTGTCATAATTTTACATTTGCTTATTAAAAATATTGCTTTATCAATGTGCTTGTTGAACAACTGATGTTTCTTCTACAATTTGTTTCAATTTGTTATTTATCTTAAAATCATTTCTGCCTTTCCTAATAAGACCTTTAAACAAATTAATACTTTTATTAAGCAATTATGCATTAAATTGCTCTTTAAATACTTTTACATTTTTACAAAAATGTCTGTTTCATATAAATGCTGTTCTTTTGAACTTTCCAGTCATCAAAGAATCCTTAAAAAATTATAACTGTTTCCAAAATATATAAAGCATAAGTATTTCACCATTGATAATATTAAAAATATTTCTTAAGTAGTTAATCAGCATTTACTTTATCTCTGAAGGATCACCTGGCACTTACGACTGGAGTAATGATGCTTAAAATTCAGCTTTAACATCAAAGGAATACACTACTTTTTAAAATACTTTTTGAAACCAGTTATTATAAAATGTAATAATACTTTTTTCACAATATTAGAGTATTTCGATTAAATAAATGCAGCCTTGCATTAGAGACTAATCCCACCAACCCCAAACTTTTAAACGATAGTGTATATTTGTATGTATGTGTTTAATAAATCCAAGTACATTAATGTGCTAATAAATCTTTTAAACTGGCCCCTCAGGAAGTTTTTATACAATCTGGCAGTTGTAGGGTGAAAAAAGGTCTTGACAGCAGAGAGTGAAATTGAAAGAGCTAAACAGCTGATGTATTAATGATGGCAGTGGAAGAGAGAGAAAGGATTATTAAAGCTCTTGAAGCTCAAAGGGTCATTAAACTGCAGCAGAGATCTTACTGTGATTAAGAGAAGGGTTAGATACTACAGCAAAGCACCAACACAGCTGCACGTTTGAAGGAATATCTGTTAGAAAGAAGACTTCAAGAGAGACAAAAGGTGCCATACTTGCGCGATCCAGAGCCAGATCTTTTATTTGAAGGCGAAGACATGGAGTCAGCAGTCCTCTCCCTTCCTTCTCCTTCTTCAGCTGGATCTGTCTTCCTCTCTGTCAACACAGCATGAAAAGCTTAGCTGCAGCCAGCCTGAATAAAACACAAGAACACAGACAATGTCATTAGTTTAACTTTAGGAAATGATTTTCTTTATCAAACCATGTATCAACCCTTATAACATTTACATAACAGCAGTGTCCTAAGGAGGTACATGCTAAAAACAAATATTTCAGATTTACTGCCACACCACAATACAATTAAAGGGACAGTTCACCCAAAAATTAACTTTTCTCATCATTTGGTTACCTTCCACGTCATTCCAAATCTTTCTTTGGTCTGCAGAAAATAAAAGTAACTCCTTTTTTTTAAATGTTCATATTCCATAGAAGAAAGAATAAATGATTTCACTTTTAGGTGAACTGTCCCTTTAAGATTTTTTTTCCTCTTACAGTATCATGTGAAGCAGATCATGCCATCAAAGTCAAAAGGAAACATAAGAATCTGTCCTTTTCATCTAATCTATCTGATCTCTTCACACTCAGCAGACCTGGTAGCAGCGTTGCTTGCGGAGCTGTAATATATTTAATGCTGTGCTGACACAGACTGGTTGGTCTCTGACTCTGCGTTGGTGCAAAGCCAGACAACAGAAATAATAGAGCTTTAACTTTCACAATCAGATTACTCAGTGAAATCAAGATCTACCCAGAAGCTTTCAAAAGTTTTAATTCCTGATACAGCTAGAATGTTTAATTTGAGAGAAAGAGGACAAAAGAGGAAAGCTACATTGGGCATCCTGAGAGACATGCTGAGGGAAAAGAAGGATTAATGATCTAAATAATTAAAAAGGAACTGGCAGCTCGGTATAAGCAGTGATACACTGGAATATGTTCCTCATAATAAGCAACTCAATCATTTACCATAATGACATGACCTTTCAAACACTTGGGGTTGGTTGGGTGATGAAAAAAACATTTTCATTATATAAAATAAAGATAAAATTAAATAAATTAGATCTAATTGAAATAAAAAGTAAACTAAATGTAAGTACAATTATAAAAGCTCAAATGAGTAACTACATTATGAATAAATAAAGTGGGATTGAATATTTTTTTTGGAAAATGTGCAGTTGCTGAGTCAGTATCGGGACAGTGTGGTCTCCTTCTGACGCAGTGTGAGTCATAAAATACAGCGCAACTGTGAGATATATCCTATCTGTTTGAACTTTGCACCGATGCAGAAGACTACAGTCTCAGTCTCTCAGATATTATACTGTCTGCCTAGTTTGTATCAAATACACAAATAAAATGATGAATATTCAAATTCAATGGAAAAAGAACTTATATAATGAACTTTTTTTTGGTCACTGGAAAACCCATGTGAAAGGAAGCATATTTAAGAATAACATATCATGATGATTGCCACATACACAAATACTGGCTATTGATGTATGGAATATTGATGGCTTAGAAAAAAGAAAACTGTATTTGCACTAGGAGGAAGAAAGATAATATATTTTGATGAGGAAATCTGCTGTGTCATGCTCCTGCTACAGCACTGGATGACCTCTTGCTGCTGTCGTTTGAGATGTGCAGAAATCTGCAGATGAGTGATTGTTATGACCCGGCACATCTATTCTCTCTCACAGACCACATTCAAGCTATATTACCGCAGAAACACTTGCTCATAAACAGCAAAATATCACACACTGGCTCGCAGCTTTCCAACAGATTATCTTAGATTTTCGTGCACATCTTTTTCATACAGCAGTGTTTTACAGTGACCATGTCAAGCTCTTTATCTATATCTATATCTATATATATATGTGTGTGTGTGTGTATATATATATATATATATATATATATACACACACACACATATACATACAGGTACTATAAAGTAGTCCATATAATTTATACTCCATAAGACTTCAGAAGCCACATGATGAGGGGCAGACTGAAATGTATGACATTATTCTAGCACTGTTATTGTTAAGTTAATATAAGAAATATTTAATAGTTTTCATTAATTGAAATAACGGTAGGTTACAGTTACACATTATTTTATCTTGTCATTATACATTACCATCACGCTATTCTCCTATTTGATAATGTTCAGTGCTTTGCTACAATCTGTATTGCTAAAAGCGGTATATAAATAAAAGTGATTGATTGATTGATTGATTGATTATGGTGTTGTTGTTACAGTGTTATTATACATTGAAGTACTGAGTGATATTAATTAGCTACATGTACTTACTATATGGTTTGGGTTAGGATTAGGGCCTGGTTTAGGGTTACTTGTTTGCAATTATGCGTAATTAATTATTATTATAATAGGAAGTACATGTAACGTTTAACAAGGACACCTTAAAATGTTACCTAAAGCTAACATAAACTCAAATAAAATGTTAGAAACTCAAAAAACTTTGTTGCCTTGCATTAAAATGACTAAAACTTACAGAAAAATTAATATATATCAAAAAATGACTAAAGGACATATCAAACTTACTAATTAAAATGAAAACATTTAAAATATAAAACTTAAAAGTTTAATTTTTTTTTATTGATTTCATCAGTTTCATGTATTAACAAATCCTTAGTTTAACACTCATTGTCACTATGATATTTGTACAAAAAACACCAGTGTAGAGTCTTCAAAATATTTTTTTGTTACAGAGTAAAGAAAACAAGTTTGGAATTAAAACAATGAATAAATAATACTATCAGAATGTTTACTTACAGAACTATTCCTTTAATAAATCTGGTACTACACTCAGTAAACATCAGTAGGCCCATTTTATGTTTGCCTGAATCTAATAGGAACCCGACTAAGAGGGATTAGGAATGATCAGACGTAAGTGATTATGAAGTCATTTATCATGTCATCCCTCATGGGTCCTAAGAGAGCAGTGATCACTCAGTCAGTGGATTGAATGGAGCTAAATGCATCCAATGTGGACAGATAAATGCAGCATGAATGCTCTGAAGTGAATAATCAATACAGCAGCCGTGTCATGTCACGAACATGAACTATATATCAGTAGTTGTACTTCAATAGCTAAAGTAGATTTATAAATAAATAAAACTTCTTAAATTTGAAGATCTAGGTAAATTGTACTTAATTTGTCTTCTGGAAACATAAAAATATCTTTTGTTGCTTCCAAAAAGCTGTACAATATGGAAAAAAAAGAAATGTCAACAAAATACGAAAACTTTGAACATATTCATCCTGTGGCTCTTAATGCATCTTGTTTACTTCAGTAGCATCTGACTGTGAATGTTTGATAGTTTTTTTTAATAGTTGTGTTTGAGTCCCTAAACTGTCCTCAGTGTGAAAAGGTCCCAAAATCATACAGTCACTGTTGGAAAGGGTTCAAATAAGCAAAAGATGCTGGAAAACTGAAGAATCTGCAGGACCTGGTTTTTCTGAAGAACAGTGTTCAGTTAAACTGTTCAGAACAAACAAGGGACTCATGAACAACCGTCACAAAACGAAAAAAAAACAGTCGTAGTTCATCCAGGTAACCACACACAGTATTAAGAATCTGCCATTAGGTGACGATAAGTTACTGATTTTATTACTAAATCATTCAATTGATTCGATTGGGAACAAAGCAAGTCCCTGCGTCCCATTGTGTATACAACCCAGCCATTCTACCTTAAATAGTTCTAAAATTATCACATTAAATTTAGGATGGATAATATGTGGGGACCAGGGCAATGACTGTCTTTATGAATGGGTGATTGCATTGATTCAATGGATTCATTTAATGGAGATGTGTAGTGTTATACTGTTATAGTCAGAAGTGTAAGTAGGCTAATATACACGCAATTGTGTGTGTATTAAATATTATTTTTTTGTTTATAGAAATAACTTACTGTTGTGTTCTTACAAGCCAAAAATCCCCTGCTGTTTTAGTTTTCTGTATGATAGTACTGTATCAGGCTTGTCTGGCTCATTTTCTGTAGTTTCTATGTTAACGTTCCTGTCAACTGTTTCACCCGAAGCAGCAGCAGCTTCAGGGGCAGGCTTACTAAAACACTGAAAGGCTGTAGTTCATCCTTTAGTGATTCACATTAGTTAATTTCAAGCTAGCACAATCGCAATACTCCTCAAAAGAAACAGCGTGATTATCAAAAAGTCAGTGCTTTGCAACACAGACAGGGTGAATTTATGAATGTAAAAGGTCTGTGATAATTATTATGTTTCCGTGTGATTTTTAAAGTAGGTATGCGCAAATCCTTCACCTTTTCTAGAGGGTATACAGCATCAGGGCTGGCAAAATTTCAAAATCCCTGGTAGCCCTTCGGGCAGGCCTTCTTCAGTTTTTGGTAGCCCAAAATAAATTTAAGTAGCCCAAAAAAAAGAGAGATTATTCTTAATACTGTAAAAAAATGTTAAAACACAAATTACAACAACTGTATAAAATAGTCAAATTACAGTCATAAACTCAAATATTTGGTTCTAACTGAACAGAACTTTCTATGCACTTGTAAGAACCGTGTAGAACATACATCAGTCTGATGTGGCAGATTCTGAATCTGAAATTTCATCTGAACTCACGGATGAGAAAAAGCCTCTTGACGTTGAGGGCAAAGGATCTCCTTTTTGCCTCATAGTCAGATTTTTCAGAACTTTTCCGCTTTGTGGTAGTCTGCTTTTCTTTGGCCGTTCCTTCTTCACCCTGACCTGTCTTATTTAGCTCAGCAGAGCTAAAATACCTGTGTAAATCCATGTGCTGCTTATTTTAACCCTGCTGAAAAAAACTGCATATGCTGGTTAGGTATGTTTTGATGCTGGTTTAAGCTGGTCCTTTGCTGGTTTATGATTTTCTATTGATTCCCAATAGAATCAATAACAACAGCTAAATCATTCTAGAGTAGTTTATTTTCTTGACAACAAGCAAAATATGTTTGCTGCATAAATCACATGGATTTATAGCTATCCTTATCCTTATCCTTTGCTATCCTTGGTAGTACCAAGGATAGCAAAGTCCACTAAAGGAGGTAGAGCTTTTTCACATTTGGCTCCCAAACTCTGGAATAGTCTTCCTGATAA
>JAUMHE010000080.1:6545381-6558642 GCA_032359235.1 Enteromius mattozi
GGTCACCACAAGACACCGGAGTCTGTGAGGGTCACCACAAGACACCGGGGCCAGTGAGGGTCACCACAAGACACCGGGGCCAGTGAGGGTCACCACAAGACACAGGGGCCAGTGAGGTTATCCACAAGACACTGGGGCCAGTGAGGGCCACAACAAGACACCAGGGTCAGTGAGGGCCACCACAAGACACCAGGGTCAGTGAGGGTCACCACAAGACACCAGGGTCAGTGAGGGTCACCACAAGACACCAGGGTCAGTGAGGGTCACCTAAAGACACTGGCACCTACGAGGGTCACCAAAAGGCCAGTGAGGGTAACCACAAGCCACCAGGGCCAGTGAGGTTCAAAGACACAAACAAGATAGATGCTTGACTCAATTAAAGCTTGTTATCTTCAATCAATTTTGGAGTATATAAATTATTTGTTTTGTACACATTTATTTTGTGTGTCCAGTAAGTTTGAATATAAATAAATTCTGTACTCAATTGACCGTTCACAAAGAGTTTGATTGACAGGCAATCTGAGTGATCAGAGTTGATCATAACTCTAAATCCACAATCTTGTCTGGCAAACAAATCAGACAGGAGGGTAGATAAACTTTGGTGGACTTTAACTTAAAAAATGTTGTGTAATGTCAAAAATTGTGTTCTGATGTTTGTTCATGTTTTCATGCTTTATGATCTGAAATATGATCTGTTCACGTGTGTTGCTTGAACTGAGGCGATACAGTGTTCTGTATTTGTTTTTTGAATTTCTTAAAAAATGGCAAAATTTGAAAGCTGAGACCATGTTTACCACAAGTAACCTGCACTGTCTTGTCTGTCGGCATGTTGTCAGTTTATTCTTTGTTTACACATTGTCTGTCAGACAAAGCAGGAGGGCGGTTTTTGCGAACGGTCAATTGAAATGCAAAATTCTGCAATCAAACATTCAGCTGTTTTGTTTATGTTCTGATATGCAGCCTCTCATTAGTTAGCTTTAGTTATCTGATGTCAGTCTGATAATATTATCATGTTTGTGTTTCATGAATATGGACATTATTGATGACTCAGCAGACAGTTTCTCTTTAAGTAAGTAAGTCTTTGTGCATTTTAAAACAGAGATTCAAATTTATTACTCTTACATTTTTATTAGTTAAGAATAAACTTAGGTGGAGTTTTGGATCCCAGCTCTATCATTGCTCTGATAGATGGAGGGACAGAGGGCTTTACAGGGAATGCAAGAGTCATCCTGGCAAGGAATGAAAGACTGTATAGACTGCACACTAGAGCTTTACCCACCACAAGTACTGTAGTCTCAACCTCATAGTGATCCACAACTCGTAAAGTGCTAAGATGAAGTGACTCTCTGTTTTTGTCTGTTTTCTCTTCAGATCAGTTTCCCCCTTCAATGCCACGGCTACCAGAGCACTGCATAGAGTATGTGAGTGTGCTGCAGTGGCCCAAAGACAAACCCTTTGGAGTGTAAGTTCTTTGTTTTCATCCACTTATCTGCATCAGGCTAAGGCTTTATGAATTTTAGTTGAATTTGAATTTCATGAAATGGCTTCGAAAACAAAATGAAATATTTCTTATAAGTCTTGGGTCTTAGATGCTTCAAAATTGACATTTATTTTAAAATGGTTATTTTATAAATTACTGAGTGCCAGGCAGTCATAACGATATCTGATTCAGTATGTATGTTTCCATCTGTTTTATGCAAAACAGATGTAAATCTAAGCTTTACTCTTCTTGTGCAATATGAAGAGCTGCAGCTTACAATGCTTATAAGCCTTAATAATTCATAATTTAAATAAGCAGAATAGATGCATTTATTTTTTAAATCAGCATAACTTAAAATATATATAATTATTGTTTTGTGCAATATGGTAAAGACAATGAGTTTTTTCCTGGTAAAGTAATCTCAGAAAATAGCGAATGGACAATATTACCCTGTGCTCACACATGCCCTAAAAATGTAGTGCTTGGAACAACAAATCATACAAAATTCACATTCATTACTAGTAAGTGAAATTAAATCACACAGCGTTAAGTAGCAAATGTGGCTACACTTTATTTTAAGGTGTCCTTTGTTACAGTGTATTTAATTTAAGTACTGAGTTATATTAATTAACTACATGCACTTACTATAAGGTTAGGGTTAGGATTAGTGTTTAACTTATGGTTACTTGCATGTAATTATTCATAATGTATTGTTATTATGATATTAAGTATATGTTACGTGTATAACAATGACACCCTAAATACAGTGTTACCCAAAATGTTTAACAAAAATTGCATAATTTCTGTAACACTTTAGGTCAACTAAAGATTGTTATATGTTTTTACTGACTTTGTTTGTTTGTCTTCATACCTATTTTGAAGTTTGGCAGTTGGCAAGTGAGGTTATCTTGTAATATGCTACTATGACCAGCAGATGGTAGTCAACATTTGAAGGAACTGAGTTCAGTGTTTGTACATTAGTGATGAACACACATAGCATTTCTTACTTAGTTGTGAAAATGTGGCTGGAGTTGTGAAAGCTTATAGTTTAATTGAATTTCACCAGTGTTTAAAACCATTTTATTTTGTAAGAAAGTTATGAAGAAACTGAAGATCCTGATGAAGATGTTTATTATAAAGCAGCATAGCAGTGACATGTTGTACCTTGAGTTTAATGGAGTCGAATGATCCCCCTAACATCCTAAGATTAAACCTTTTATACATTTACAGTTTATCACCATTAATATTAATGAAGTTGCTCCTGTCGTAACAGCTGTGGTCTGTATGTTTATGACACCCCATTGTCTGAGATAATTATTGGTGTTCCACATTTTGGGAAATGAGCAAATATTGCCTTTGTATTTTCACAAAAGTGGTTTTAAAAAAAAAGTGAATAAACAAAGTCAGAGGGTCATGGTCTGCTGAAAAGCAGTGGGTGAAATTAAGTTTAGATCAAAGAAAGGGTTGCCAAATGAGATACAATGTACCAGCAGTGTCTCTGGCGAATAAACAATTTAATTCTTCTGCAAAGTTTGAGGTCTCCTTCTATTGATTTAGCTCTTGTGAGTTCTGTCATATATGTGATAGTGAAGCAGTGGGTGGGAAAACAAATGGAATAGGAAAAGAAAATTGACTTTTGTACGAAACCAATCACAACTAGAGAGGTTACTAAATCAACTCTTAGCTTTCTGTTAGCTTTCTGGGGTCACAATGCTTTAGTATTTATAACTATATGACTAAATATAGCTAGGAAGTATCCTCTTTCTCTTACATAGCCTCTGATGTGACTTTGTTAAAGGAAAACACCACCATTTTTCCATATTCCACTATGTTCTTTCCTCAACTTAGACAAGTTGATACATATCTCTCGCGTCTCAGTGTGTGCACTTAATTGCTCCAGCGTATGGCGCCACTATGTTAGCGTTTAGCTTAGCTCCATTAATTTCTTAGAATCCAAACAGAGATGAATTTAGAAGCGACCAAACACTTAAAGACAGTTACATGACTAGTTATATAAGTAAGTATGGTGACACAAAATACAATTTTTAAGCGCATAAAAAAGATAACTATAGCGGAAGAGCACTTTACAGTACCTTGGCTCAGTAATATCATCACTTCCACTTTCCCTTCCATCAATACAAACTCTGATGATATTACTGCGCAGAGGTCGAAGTGCTGTGAAGTGCTCTTCCGCCATACGTTATAGTTATCTTTTTTATCTGCTTAAAAAATCACCACATATTATTTTGTATCACCATACTTTGGAACTGTGGAAGTGTTTGGTGGCTTGTAAATTCATCCTTGTTTGGATCCTAAGGGATGAATGGAGCTAAGCTAAGCGCTAACATAGTGGCACCGCGCGCTAGAGCGATTAAGTGTACACACTAAGATGGGAGAGATATGTATCAACTCGTTGAGGGATGAATGTAGTGGAATATGGAAAAAATGGTGGTGTTTTTCTTTAATGCAGTTACTCTTTTGCATGGAACAATGACTCACGATCTTTCCAATTTACCCTATTTTCATTCTGTATTTTTATGATTTATGAAGCTTATACAGTACTATGTAATGATTTATTCAATTTCATGCCTGGAGGGAGTTGTGTATTTAGATGTATTATGAGCTATTTGAATTTTTCACACCATTGCTGTCCTGACTTTTATACTGAGAAAATTACGGTTCTCGTCTGACCCAAAATGCATCCTTCTGATGATGCTCTAGACTTGTTGATTTGTTGAATTGAACCTTCAGGGGTGATATTGCTCACAGCAAAAGAAGTTGTCAGTCCTGTTTGGAGTACAAATATGGTTCTGTTCAGAGGAAGCGCTGAGTGGAATGGGCAATAACTAGTTTGTCATTGATATATATTTGACATACTGTAACATATTAATCTTAGGACCGTCTGCTTATGGATGATTAAGTATGCTATAATAATAGATCAATATATGTCCAAAAATCTTATATCAATGCTAAAAATATCAATTCTAACAAATCAATATATTCCCTCACGGTTTCAATAAGCAAATTAATATGTCAATAAATGTATAAATGCACAGCTGAAGAATTTAAATGTAGTTTTATGCATTTATGGATGTATGTTTTGACCAATGAATTGATGTGTTTATTAGAAAATTTATTTAATAGCATCACACTTAGTTCTCTAAAATAGACAAAATAGAATTAAAATTAAACCAAATTCTTATTTCTTTAATTAATTATTGTTTATATATATAACTATGGTTACAGGCATTACTTAAGGCTAGATTAGAGTTACATTAGAAGATTAATGTTGAAGTAAAGTAAGTGTCTGTGTGATCTAATTTGCACAGTTATTGCACATTTTTGTAAATGCCACTCTCATGTTTACTGTGAAAAGGATAGCTAGGGAAAGAGCAGACGCATGAATAGATTCTGCAGCTGTGTTATCAATTTTGGTTTTGTTTGCACTTTTATGAGATCTGGGAGGTCTGAGTCTCATTTTGTATAGTGTATTCAGAACTGTAATTAAACAAGGTATTTGTTTACCCATGACTTAGTAAAACTGCACTTCTGTGTTGTTGTATAAGAATCATATTCACTATATAATGTATCTATTTTTAAAACATTTTAACCATTAATATATACTATGGTTTCTTCTAGACGACAATGTGACAAAAATGAAAGTAAATGGAGATGGTCTTTGTCTCAAATTTGGGGACATCTCAGCCTTTTGTTTGAGCAGGAAAAAACTATTTCTAAAAACATTACTCTTTTTATTTATTTATTTAATCTGCTGCATGAGCATCCTGAAATATCATTGTACTCTTGAAAACAAACAGTCCAGTTTGGTATAAAAACAAATCAGTAAAAAAACTTTACATTGCATTTTAAATTTATGCACATTATCAGTTCTTGATTACCTTGGCAATCGAACCCATGTGTTGTTGAAGCTTATGATTTATGAAGCTTAAACAGTACTATGTAATGATTTATTCAATTTCATGCCTGAAGATAATTGTGTGTTTAGATGTATTATGGGCTATTTAAATTTTCCACACCGTTTTTGTCCTGTGTTTTAAAGAAAATAGATATTATACAATAACTCAAATGTGCTTAAGCCAAAGGTTGAGATGGTTTGACATCTAAAATAAAGTGACAGAGAATTAGAGCAAATAGCTAGTTTGCAGAATAAAAAAAGCAGAATATAATCTGTGCTGATTCCAGCACAAAGCCTGATCGGGGTGGTGACATGCAGACATTCAGACTTCTTTTTCAAATGTTTGCACAAGGCCATATATTGAATGCACAGTTGTACACAAAGAAAGCAGCCTAGAAATACTTGGCTACGAATAAAAACAGGCTAAAAATATAACATCGTTCTCTTGAGTGGTCGGCTGAAAAGCATTCCCACTGAGTCACATTCAGAAATGCTGGAAAAGTGGTGCTAGGATAGAACAGGGCTTTAACAGTTAGGCAATCACCCAGTGACATTCTGAAAGTACTTGGTGAATTCATGTGCTTCACATCAACATTTTAGGTCAAACGGGGAGTGCCGGAGAGCTGGTGACAATGCTCTGAACTCTTTCGTCGGGCTCAAGAGATGACAGGAGATTGTAGCAATACTTGCTTTGATCACTTGCATTGATCCTCTCTGTGTCTCTGGTTAATTGTGGCTGTCTAATGCTGTCGATCATTGTCTGCCAAGAGAAAGCTTCAGGAATTAAAATGAGATTAAGACTTGGAAGAAATGAAGGAGTGGGAATGCATGTGCAATGATAGACATGGTGTTGAAATTAAGTCTATTAAGTGCAATAATCACGCGCCCTCTTCTCAGTCTCTTATTCTCTTCTTCTTGAATTGTTCTTTTGATGTCAAGACCTGAAACTCTTTTTATGTAGCTACCATCTTTTTTGCTCTTTTCTTCATTCCTTTCTCTTCTCTTGTCTGTCAGCTCTATTTGGACCATGCTTTTGTTGAGCAAAAATGAAGCACTCAAAATCTAAAAATGCTTGTACTCTTATCAGCTCAGCGGAAAGAAGGGGGCATGTCTACAGGCCTTTTGAATAACTCGGAATAATTAAAATATTGAAGTATTTTTGTCATGTGGCACTTATCACACTGTGTTTAATTAAATAACTCCATTTCTCTTTATTTCAGGTATCCCATGCTTTGTGTCTCACCATGGTGTCCAAAAGAGTTTTATAATGAATATAATATGCAACATTGAGGGTCAGTTCTTTTCCTTTTTATTGAGGTAATTTACTAATTAAATTTTATTTAAAAATTCAGTGGCAGGATCGAATAATTTCTTAGTCAATCACCAAGATTGTGTATTTCCTGAGGTTTAAAATAACGTGTTGCTACAAGAATTTTTAGTTCATCCATAAGATTTCCGACAACAATTTCTAAAGTCCAAAATTGATTTCCATTCACATTGGATGTAATGCAGATTGCATATTATTTGTGATTACAAAAATTTCTTTCTTGGCTATCTGAGTGTCATGATTGCCCGCTGGAGTGCCCACAAGCCCCTCCAGAGGGCACCCCATCCAGAACTGCACCATTACCACAGCAACTCCATTTCCCATGATTCATCCCTGGACTGAGTACACAGACATTGGACTTCATATCCCATCATGCATCACTCACTCACACCTGTTCGTCATTTGCACTCACGCACCAGCAGCTGTCCCTCGTCACCCTTCTCACCTGCATTTAAACCACAATCAGACACTCACTCACTGCGAGCTTTTGTGTTTCCATGTGTAGCGTTCCCTAGCGTTCTTTCCAGTGTTTGTTTTCTCCATAGGACTGTTTACCTGGTATTTTGATCTTGGACTGTTTATCCTCTGTTTTGTGATTGTTTGCTGCCTGCCCGATCTTTGCATGGATATTCGACTCTGGTTGTGCCTGTCTTCGTTTCTGTCTGACGACGATCTACTCAGCCTGTTTGACCATGACTGAAAATAAAAGCTTGCGAATGGATCCGCACGTCCCTGTCTCCTTCGTTACAGAAAACCTTGCGGTGAGTGAGTGTCTGATTGTGGTTTAAATGCAGGTGAGAAGGGGTGTGGTGAGTTGGTGAGTTGCTGTGGTAATGGTGCAGTTCTGGATGGGGTGCCCTCTGGAGGGGCTTGTGGACACTGAGGTGGTCTTTTTTGATAAAAGCTAAATGTCATTGCTTCATGCAAATCCATAAACACTTCGTTTCTTTTTTTCATCCTTTTCTAGAGAAAAGGCAGCTGACCACTGAATCCATTCTACTTTCATCAGAAGTGGTCATTTCTTCTACGTTTGACTTGACGGTTGGCCACTTCAAACACAATGTCACATCGATGTCTCCACCTGTGTCCCTTGGTCTAGATTCTAGAAGAACTGTTTGTTCCTTGTTCTGAACTGTTTCTTGGACACAAGGTAAGGGTATTATTAATATACACCTTTAGAAAGGCAAGTAATAATGTTACTAGAATCAGCCAGGTGAAGTATCAAACCCATTAAATTTTTTTATATCTGTACTGTACCTGTCTGTTTTTGCAGTGGGGTTTTCAAAGTAGACCGATAAAGTGTGGGGGGTAATCTTGACTTGTTAAGAGTGTGTAAATGGAAGAGAAGCAGCTAAGGTTCTCAGAAACCTCATCCAGACTGATCAGAATCGTAAGCATGCTGCTCTTGAAACATATAGTGAAAGGTCACCGCTGCCTCTGATTGAATCAGGTGTAAGTGAACCATGGGTTGTGAACATGAATTGAGTGTTTAGTAAGCTAACCACACATACTGAAGTTGTAAAGGGTCACCATCAATGTCACATGTAGGGCTAATAAAACAAGGTCAAGGAAGATGCATCAGTGTGTTACAGAGAATTGAAACACATTTTATTACACTGGTTTGGACAGAGTCTACTTATTTTTGAACTATTAAGCTACAAATAACAAAATTACACCAACATCCACCAACCCAACCCTTTACCCATCAGACATAAAGTATAAATTACATTGTACAAAGAAGACAGGAAAACAAAACAACCAACCAACCAAAAAAATAATAAAATACATATTCACATATTCATACATAGTCACAGGGAGTTTTGTATTCCCTATTTGTATTTTTCAACAAGGTTGCCAGATTGCATATTATTTCTCGGAAGACCCTTGAAGATCTTGTAATATATAATTCACACTCTTAACCCATATATCAAAGGCTTTGTCCAATATTGAAGGTTTAAACATATGATTTTTACTTAAAGGGGCATGTAAAGAGAGACCACATAGGAATTTTTGTTTTTGCTTTTTTACTTGAAAGACTATAGATTTTTCATAGAATATCAGTGGAAATGATCTGAATGAGGGATGGAATATTGCTCTATACTGTTGTAACTAAGACTTCTTCAGTGTAAAACTTCACACATGAATTCTGTGAGAGATAAGGAGTGAAAAATAACAGGTTTTGACAGCTCAATAGTCCTTGGAAAAGACTAATTTCATTAAAAGTTCCGAGCCCATTAGAGAGGATAGAGAGACATGTTTGCAGGAAATCTTTTCCAAACTAAGCCACTTAAGGGCATCAGGGCCATCTCTATCTCTCATCCAGAGAGTCAGTCCTCTATTATTGGCTGCCCAGTAATAAAACATAAAATTGAGAAGTGACGTGTGAGACTTTTGTAATATACTAAATATACTAAAAACTAGGATTTTTGTTATTCCAGATGAATGCTGATATGAATTTATCTATGGAGTTAAAAAAGTATTTGGTCAAAAAAATAGGAACATTTTGAAACTATTCATCTTAATAGTATTAATTCTTCAACATCCACAGAGGCAGAAGATCCCAACGTTTAATATCCTGTTTCAGATCTTCTATCAAGGGCAGAAAGTTAGCTTTATAAAGGTCCTTGTAATTATGTGTATGCCCAGATTCCTAAATATTTTGTCTTGTTTTGTGGTCAATTAAGCTTTTTGGTGACAAACCATAAAAAAAAAAAAAATAAATAAAATTGCAGTGGGGCTCAACTGGTGCGACATGAACCAAAACTGAGTCACAGGTCTATTTATGTAGCAGACAGCAAGTTTCTGCTATTTATGCAATTGTACTATTTCTTATGCAGCCCGTTGTGTTCATCATATTTGATATTCTGAACCTGTACATTTAGTATATCTCAAAATTTGGAGTCAGTTGTTTTTTAATAGAACTAGTCATCCAGAAATGATCAGTCAAAATCACTGATAAATACATTAACAGTAGATTTAACCTTTACTGTAAAAGAGGAATTTTTGTTTTTGCTTTTTTACTTGAAAGACTATAGATATTTCATAGAATATCAGTGGAAATGATCTGAAAGTAGAAAATGAATGAGGGATGGAAAATTGCTCTATACTGTTGTAACTAAGACTTCTTCAGTGTGAAACTTCACACATGAATTCTGTGAGAGATAAGGAGCGAAAAATAACAGGTTTTGACAGCGCAGTAGTCCTTGGAAAGGACTGAATGTGAATTTCATTTTATCTTTGTTCAACATTTTTTGGTATTTCCATTCCACATGTCTGTAAATGAATTAATAAATGAATTTTAGTTTTTGTCAGATATAATTAGCTGTATTCTTTTGAGCATACGCAAATTAGGCTTCTGCAATACAGTGCAGTATGTCTGACATCCATGAGTCAATACAAAGTCATTTAGTCATTTCTGTTTTAATAGAAGGGGAGGCTGAGGTAGAGAATGTGTGCTGACATTAATTCCTAGTTTAAAACTATTCATGCTTTGTGCATTTGACCATTGTGACAGCTAATTGTCTCACTGTCTGGGCAGTATTAATAGTAACAAATGGACTTTAGCTGGAAGATGACAAAATGTTGCCATTTAGGTTTGACCTTTTGGCAGGGGAATTTTCAAGCAGACTGAGGGTGAATTTATTATTTACATATTGTGCCTGCTGATTGCACTGTTTAGGTTTATGTTTAGGTAAATTAATTTTTCACATACATTTTGAGAACGTGAAAAGCAGCTTTCATTTTTGGCACCACAGGGGTTAAACTTTCAGCACTGTTATTACAACTCAGGTATTTTGTGTGAATATGCCACTGTTTCATGCCAATCATAAATCAAACCCAGACTCTTCCTGCCCATTGCTGGCAACCAAAATAGCTTCATCTTCAGAAAATAGCCTCTTTCGTTTCTCTCCCCTTTATTTCTAGTGTCAGTGAAAGGCCTATTTTCAAATCTATAATTTCTCAGGGTAATTTTCAGTGTGTGTTAATGCAGTCTGTCCTGTCGATGCACTTTGATTAGCTTGACGTTTATTTTGCAGCTCCTTTCACAGTGGTGTGATTAGACACATGGAGGATGAAGTACTTCTGTTCTATCTACTCTAATTCCCTCCCTCCCTGGCCTTGCATGCCCGCTTTTGAAGGGTTCTTTGAGACCCTGGGGCCTCAATGGTATCATGAGCATTGCATGGCTTTGGTAGTGTGTGCTTATGTTTGTGCTTGTGTAGTCGGTAGTATCATAGAAAGATATGGAGATGGAGTTAACATACTGATGTCATGAGGCTTGGGGTCTTGACAGCGCTGTGATATGGACGCTGATGCGGTCGGTAATTGGTATTTCTCTCAGAGGTGTTTGAAGCAGCAGGAGGTCAGCCATCTCTGCTTTCAGAGAAAGTGGCCCTCAGATGACCCAGAGGCTAGATGAGCGTTTGAGCATTCTGTACATGTGTGCCGGTAATGAGGTGGCAATCTGCAGTGAACTAGGTCAACATGTCCATTGCTTATGGTTTGTTATTAGAAATTCAAGTCGTGTGTTTTATGATCTGTGGCCAAGCTTGTGCATTGTGTTTCTTCCTACATTAAAATAAGGTTTCATATGACAAATTTAGTGGTCATTATATGACAAAAAATATTTAGTTCAAAATTTAATTAATATTATAAACATTTGAGATATTAATCTAGAAATGTATCAACATTTAACAAAAACAATCAGAATATTGTGACCATGTGAAAAAAAGCAACAACATTGCTAATGCAAAAGTACTATCAACAGTGGTAATTAAAATAATTTAATTAGGCTAATGGTGTAATTTTATGTCCAATCTGCTTTGTTGTATTATACTGTATATGAGAATTGACAACACTGACTGCTTTACTGCATTGGCTGTAGGTGGTGAGGGGTCGACAGGCGTGTGTTTCGTAAATCTGTTTGAAAATAGCCATTATTTTCGTAACATAGTTTGGTGACACTAATTCAGAGAAGTTCATCCCTCACACTTTTTTTTGTCTGTCCGTTTTATAACGTCACAAGTATGTGTGTTCCCAGGTGTTCTTATAGACAGTGCAATAATAAGTGATATCTCAGGAGAACTTCTTAGAATCCTCCTTTAACACTCATCTTTAAATCATGGAGCCCAACTCCTTCTGTCGCTTCCAATCTCATATGTGTCCAGTCCACCTGACTGGACACTAGCTCATCCATCTGCCACCACTGTATCCCACTGATCATATTTCGCTGTTTTACTTTTACTCCTCTAAGCTTCACAGAGGCAGAAGCCAGAGGAGATGGAGAGATAGACAATAAAACCTGTTTTGAAAGTGAACTAAGCTGGTTGTGCCAGTAAAAATCATAATGTTGTCCAGGATTTTTTTTTCTTCTGCTGGTTGCTTTTATTGGGCTCTTCATATCACTACCTTATTAGATTGAATCACTTGTATTCCTCATTTGTAACTTGCTCTAAATTAATAAGTGATTCAAGCAGTGAATTTTTCAGATTTACATTGAATATTTCTAGTTTTTCCCTACTCTTTCTTTTGTTGGCCCTAGTGTGATCCCAGCAAGATGGTGTGTTGCATATTTGCTGTTTTCATTCACTTATAACTGATGAACATGTAATTTGGTAACATTTCGTCTCTGCAGATAGATAAAGAGATGGAAATCACATCATCATCAGTGTGTGTGTGGGGGTGTAAATGAACATTTCTATTTAACAAATCCTTCTTTTCCCTTTTAATTTTTGGTTTCTTAGTTTAAATTTATATCAACTGTTTGTTTTTTTTAAGCCATGTGGATTTGGCGTGGTGTTGGCAACTGCTTACAGCTATAATAAATAGTTGTTCATGTCTAGTGGGAGGGAGATGAAAAGGATATGCAGTGTTTGCTTTTCAGCAATGTGAACAGGAAAACAAATGAAGTCTGGGTTAGAAAATAATACTTACAAGTGTCAAAACACCAGTGGAAACAACCAAGGCTCATGACTGAGACTCATGTCTGCTCATATTTTTCCACCCAGTAAGATTCTTCATTTCAATGTCCTTCTTCAGTTTTATCAGTTAAATGTGCAGACCTTTCGTTCTGGTATCAGAGATGTCATTGGAAGCTAAATACTTGAGTTTCAGTTCATCTGAATCCGAACATTTGCTTATGTCTGTATCAGACTGTTTAAATTATTGTTTCACTATTCAAAACCTTTGGCTACAGCATGCATACACTTCTTTTGTTCTTTCTTTTACGTTTTACTCACTAAATAAAAATGCTTGCTTCTAAAAAAAATTATAATAGAATGTGCAAATACTGTAAAGGTGCTTTATTGTTTCTTGACCATATTCCAAATGCACATGACTGTATTTTGTCTTACTGCACTGTCAGATATGTTTTTTACTTTGTAGTAAGACAAAATATACTGGCATTAAAGATCTGTTCTCTGAAAAAGTCTAAAGTAAATTTGCTTCTCAAGTAAATAGTAATGTCATGCCGTAGGCGTTTCATGTTCTATGTTTACCTTGTCCATGTGCTCTCTGTCTGTTTACTTACCTGTTCCCT
>JAUMHE010000080.1:6587573-6597864 GCA_032359235.1 Enteromius mattozi
TATTTGTGTATACTTATGCATTTGTAGTGGTGGCACGATACACAGATGTCACGGTTCGGTCTGTACCTCGGTACAGGGGTCATGGTTCGATTGATTTCTGTACAACGGGGAAAAAAAGTGCTTGGTTTCTTTTAATTTATTTTGAACAGACAGTATTACAAATTATAATTTATTTCACCTATGTGAAAATACTAAATATATTACATGATATTGTTATATTCAATCTGCAGTAAATATACATACAAGGAATAAATTCTTGAAATATAGGCGGGGGGTGGTAATGTAGCCTATGTGCTGAGTGTTAGTTTGTTTTTTGTTTTTTTTGTGATATACAAATTTTTTTTTCACAGAAAGAAAACTCATCTTAACTCAATACTCTCTGTTTTATTTCTTTTATAAAAGCATGTTTGTTTTCGTTATGAGTGTACACAAATAAAAGCAGACCTTTTTACAGTATTTATTAAGACAATAAGTGCTTAAAGTTGATTCTGTTGGTAAGGATACAGCTGAAGTGATCGTGTCGGCACACACACACACACACACACATCAGTGCGCCTGCCTCTGTATCATCGCTGGAATGCGACTGAAGTACAAAGCATTCAATTTACATAAAAAAATGCCAGACCTAATGCATATATAAATACACACCCATGCAAGTTTAATTTATTTTTTTTTAAAAATGTTATTTAAATATTATATAAATATGGACATGTAAATATTTTCTGAATATATGTTGTATGTTTGTATTTATACAGTATACACACACATAAATTATGTAAACACCAACTTATATTTAGGATGCTATTAATGGCAATTTATTATTTGATAGCACTAATGAAAATATAATTTCTGCAAATTGGTTTTTAACTTGTTCTTTTACATAACACACATTTTCCGATTCTACATCTGAGAGAGGACTGTTTAACACAATCTGATTGTTAATGCAAGTTAGCAGAGGCAGCATATACTTTTACGTCCTGCCAAATAATACAATATTTTGTTATGTCATCTTTTGTGCAGCAAATTAGCAAATAATTTGTTGTTACACTATTTACTGGAAATATGAAGAATCTTTTAGAGAAGATGTTTTTACATCAATTTCGTTACAACCAAGCTCTAATTTACCTCATGCAAATCTATTCACTGCAGTCAAACTGCACCCTATGTGTTTATCTCTCAGCGCCAAATCAGAAAACTGCTAAAACTAGAGCATTTCATTCAGACTTGTCACCAATTTGTTACACTGATAGTGATTTAAATGACTGTGTGTGTGTATAATTGTGTGCTTGTCTACGAAACAGAGAGATTTATAGAGGGATTCCTCTTCCCTTTGAAATGTCAGCAGAAATGCTGACTCACATAATCTTCTGTAAATTATATGAACAGCAGTCCTTCTGTTTTGTTCTGCTTTTCTTGAATGATTAAATCTTGCCCAGGGTTCTTCTGATTACCCAAATTGAATTTGTATTTCTTTATTTGAGACTACAAGCAATTAAAAGATAAAGCAAAAGAGAAGGAAGCTGGAGACAGATAAATATTGGCCTCAGTTTGTTTCTTTTGAAAACGGCAATCTGTCTCAGTTATCAGGGGTTTCCACCACCAGCAATCACATTAGAGTGGAAGCTTTGTCCTTTCTTTTGATCATTTACTGAGATGCAGAAAAATATAGAACAGTAAAATAATTATGAGAGCTACTCTGCCCCCAGTACTCACATTATCAAAGTAAAAAAGTACATTATATAACATTTTTGTAATTGTTGTTCTGCTCATTTCAGCACACTGCCGCAAAATGGCTGCTTTAGGCAATTTGGCTGTAACTCTTTCACTGCGGTTAAATCGAATCCTTCACCACCACTCTAAATGATCTTGTTTTCTTTGATGAATTTCATTTTCTCCTCATTCTACCTGTCTATCTCCTTATCTTATCACTAATGGAGCAGTAAACGAGTAAGTCACTCTGTATCTGAATGTTAATGTGTCAGGACAATGTTGGCCCACAGCCAAGGATGAAATTCTAGAAATTCAATCATGAATACAAATTTTTCTGATTAACTTTGAAATGAAAGGCATTTGGGTACACACATATATATATATATATATATATATATATGTGTGTAGGTGTGTGTGTGTGTGTGTGTTTGTTTCAAAAGGCAGTCAGACTTTATTTGTTCTCAAAGCCTGGCTGATCCAGCATCTCTCAATAGCTTTGGATTTACAAAGAAACATAAATACAGATCAGTGACAGATCACACAGAAGAGGATTACGCCCTTTACACAGCAGCACAACACTGACTGCCTCAGACAGCCCTGTCGACACACATAACTGATGTGTACAGCTTACAAACACATGCTGTCTACACAATAATGTTGTATTTTCATGAGCTGCGTGAAACAAAAAGTAAGCTTGTCTATCTCAAAAATCTTGCCTGGTGATGTGCTTTGATAAGACCTAATTAGCTCTATTATTTTAGGTTGTGAATATGGTAATTAGGCAGCGCTATTGAGTATTTTTCCATTACATTTTGCCACTTTCATTCTTTTGGGAGGGAGGAGGGGAGTGGAGGGGAGGGGGGGGGGTCAGTCTCATTTAGCAGATTAAGGATCATTAACAAAATGCAACTTGAATTATTCATGCAGCTTGTGTAAGGCAAATTTGTGAAAGAAACAACAAAATGGTGTGTAATATTTTGTGGGAAGCAATTATTAGCATCAGAAATGGACCAGAGATGTTGTTTCCTATTCTCAGTCAGAGTGACGCCTTCTGTCATAGTGCTTGCACTGGGTCAAGATGAGCACCTAATCACATTGCAAACCAATGAGAATAGATCTTCCTCTCTCTACAAATGTGAATCCATAAGTCATGATTTTCTTCTGCTTGCGGTTTGACTTTGTCTCTCCTAAATGCTGTTGTGCACCCAGATACTATCTTTAAGGACATTCTTTGCACAGTCACTAAAAAGATATGGTGAGAGATATTTCCGCAATGGTAAAATGTTTTTACAAAGTTATGTAAAAAAAAAATATATCTATAGATAGATAGATTAAACTTAGCCTGGATTCAGGAAGAATGAGCATGCCAACTTTATATGGGACACAAACTTTTTCACGATAAAGACAAAAGTAACATATAGCTCATCCATTAGGAAGATATTTGTAAATGTGCAACACAATGAAACTAAGTAGTTTCAAACTAATTATAAATATTCATACTGCCAAAAAATGTCTAAATTATCGCAACAGAATAATTGCTAAAATACTTGTACTGAATATCGTCAAATATGTTTATAATCTGCTAAACTCTATATACACATTCTTGCAGCTTTATTCTGTTGAAAATATGCATATTTATTTAGTGTTAAATATTTCTTGAAATTTTCCTCCGATTTTATTCATAGCTAATCCTTGTGCTATTTTTTTACATACTATTGTATATATTATTGTATATATTATATATTTTATATACTATTAGTAGGCTATTTATTAGTCTTAGCTTTTTTATTTTAGTATTTTAAAGTGCTTTGTCATGTTTATTAGTTTTTTAAATATATTTATATAGCTTTTAATGTATTTAATTTAACTGTTATTTCTATTTAACCTCAAAGTCATTTTTGTTAAGTGCAAAGTCAACATTTCTGATTCATTTATTTATTTACTTTTTATAAAAAAATCAGTCAAACTTTAGTTTAGGGACCAATTCTCTCTATTGACTGACGATTAACTATGATTTTGCCTCAATTAACTCATAATTTGCTGCATATTAACTGTTAGTAAGGTTAAGGTTAAGTTTAGGTGTTGTAGGACTAAAGGATTTAGTGCTACAGCCAATATGCATGCAAATATCTAGCTTGCTAGTAGTGAGAACTAGTTCTTAAGATAAAGTGTTACTAACATTTTTAGTAGTTTTAATTTAAGTTGACAGTAACAATACAGATGAGCACACGCTTCTGATTATATAGGTTTTGTACATACGAAAAAGGTTTGCTGTGGTTCTGTATTCCTACAAACCCCATTAGCCTACAAACTGATATCTTTCTTTTTTTCATAACAGAACTTTGATGCAGATTTACTGCTATGAACTTCTGTAGATGTCTCTCTAAGTGCCTGCATTGGATCCAGTTCAAGAATGAAAAAGCGGGTAATTCTGATTCTGAACTTTAACAGCACTCCATATAAATTCAAATTCAGCTGAAGTAGGAGCGAGTGGAGACGACATTAGAGAAATTGAGAAGAATGGATAAAGGCAAAGCCAACACTCTCTGACCCTGTACGAACCTGCCGGGCACGAGAAAGTGTCCTCTGCAGATTTGCCTTAATTAGAGTCTTTCAGTCAGCAATTTGTGGGCTCTTACATCAACTATGGATCACCTCACCCACTCACGCTGTCACACCGACTGATGAAGAGTTTAGGGGCAGATTGCTTGATTCTTAGCAAACTCTGCTGGATCTATCAGACACTGCATTATTGGAAACAGTGAGAAGAGAAGGTGAACAACCTTCAGTGGGATGTGGAAATAATTGATGGAAGTTAGGTCAAGTGTGAGAGAACATGCATTCAGTTGAGAAAACAAACGCTTAAATGCATTAATACTTTTACACAGGCAGGATTTTCAAACTGATATAATCACTCATGCAGAGATGAGAAGCATTTCTTTTTTGTTCTGGGGGCTCTATAATAGCAGTTCTGGAAAGAATTGAACAGTCGTGTTTTGGTTTTTTTTTTAACTTAAATTCATTTGAAATTCATTCTTGGAACTTCATTTTGTGAATTCAATGCACAAAATCTGTTTTAAGGACAAATTTACACCAAACCCAAACATAAACCTATCCGATGGTGTTAACAAATGCAAAAGTAATTTAAGAGCATATTCGCTGATGCAGCCATGCTATTTTAACTTTCTTACACTGATTTGAGCTGTTTTGTAACCATTTTACACGGGATTCAAACCGGTGCTTTTCACCGCCTAAGTGGCACACGTGAGCTACCTAGTGTTCATTTCAACTGGAACTGCAGCGATTCGTATGTATAAATGTAAATGTATGGCACGTATTTCCAATGAGCCTAGGTTGATTTTGTGTCATGTGATGAATCCCTCAGTCCACTAAATTACTCGGGTTACTCTTGATGCCCTTAAGGTGATTCTGGCACAAATTTGCATCAAACCTTCTCCTATGATGCAATAAATTAAATGAACAGTAAGTTTTAAAAATAATTGTCTCCCCCATGGTGCTGAAAGCTGGTGTGAGAGCAGTCAGAAATCTTAGCCCAGAAGACTGACCCTTTAATGGACGCTGCAGTCAGCAGCAAAACAGACTAGCTCTAGAGTCTTCCCTCGAGTACACATTTGAACTGCATCTCTAATGGAAAAAATTCATGTTCTTCCTGTTTAAGTGCAAAGTGAATTAAACAGCTTTTAAATGAAGTTAAACCCAACTGCTATGGCACATATTTTTAGCTCCTGTCTATCAAGTCTCTTCCTTGTTAGACCAGCACAAAACATTTTATAAATCCAAACAAGAAATCTTACAAAGTGCTGTAGGGAGTAAACATCATATTCACTGCACACATTTTCAGTTTTCAAGTAGGTAGATAAAATAGAGCTGTTCGTGGAAGACAGTAAGGCAGTACAGAGAGCATATGCTGATATGAGCTTTATAAAAGGTAGATTTTGTGATAAGCATACATGTGACTCAGCCTTGTCCTGTATTTTATAAATGAAATGCTTTTCACTCTTTTACTGTGAAGTGTTTATGGCTATATTCATCTATAGAGAGATTTGTAGTTGGTTAAATGAGAAAAACAGGCTCCTTATTAGCTTTCTGTTCATCGATCAATACACTCAGTGGGACAATGCACAACACTTATCATGATAATAAGGAGAACACACACACACACACACACACACACACACACACACACACACACACATAAACATTCTCCTACAGAATGGAGTAGGAGGGCAAGTCTTTGTTAAAGATTTCAATAGCTTCTCTATAATAGGGGTAAATTGAGGCTATAGCTCATATAGACATCAAGATTGTGTGTCTTGCAGGCGTGGATGTTTTTTGGGGTGGTTTGTGGAGGCTTCCAAGTAAATTAAAGTAAGGATTCCCACCACTAATACAGAGGCTGACAGTCTGTCTGGAATGTGCAAGACCAAGGATAATGCACTGCTAGGTGTACATTACACAGTTTTAATGCACTGGAGGCAAAGAGCCACTTGGGGCAATGCATATTGCATCAAACATCAACTTTAATGTCCATGCTGGCACAGGACTATGGTAATAGTGGCATATTTTGCTTCCACATTGTGCAATAAAATAATTGGATTGTATTAGAATGATGCTCAGGCAGTTATATATATATATGTATATGTGTGTGTATGTATATATGTATGTATACGTTTTATATTAATTTATTTATATTTCTATTCTGTATGCTTGAGAAAACATAAAGGTACTCACGCAGCACCATGACTCCATGGCGCATTGATTGGGCACGGTTTGGTTCAACGGCAACACTGAGCATGGTTTCGTTTCCTCCGATGATACAGATGCGATTGTCTTGAGCAGATTCCCGAAACATTCGCAGCAGCTGACTGGCTATAATTCCATTTAATGCTGAGATCACTGCCATGGGAACCACAAAGGACAGGAAGGCATTTACCTTGAGGAAAAAGGAAAAAGAGGGAAGAGCGAATTAAGTAGGCAAAGGACTTTGACTTTTATTTATTTTTATTTTTTTAACTGTCACAATGCTATCTCCAGTTGCCAGGACCTGCAAGGGTGCGTATGATAAAAGACAGGAAGTCAGAGGGACTATATTTGAATTAAACTGATGAATTATGTGTGCATGAAAACATTAACATGCATGCTACTTATTTATTGCATTCAGTGTATAGACATATTTTATAATTTCATGCATTTCCTGAGTATGTCAAATCATAATGTTTTTTCTATCTTTTGTAATCAGTTATGTGTATAAATGGAGCAATTATAATTTTTTATCATTCATCCACCTGGACAAGAAGGTATTCATGACACCTCTCGATAAACTCAAAATGCACACACACACACACACACACACAGACAGACATGGACACAGAGTAATTATTGCTGCAAGATGTGGGTTTTTTCTGAACCGGTCACATTCCTATATCCGTCATACCATTTTGCACCAGCTGATCTTTTGTTCCAGTTCATTTTTCTGCTGTTGCCAAAGCAAATTAATCTCATGCGTTCTGACATCTGCACTGCATGAAAAACAGAGATTTTGCCAAGACTATTGAAATACTCCTCAGCGCTAATTTAGAAGAACATAGTGTTGGTTTAGGCAGTCATGTTAAATTGGTGTTCAGCAGATGACTGCAGTTAAAGAGCCCACCACTGTTCCTTCCAAACTGAGAAACATAAAAGGGAAGAATTTAAGTATTTTTTTCAACACATTAAAAACCTACTGAGGGGAAAGAGGATGGGAATATTTAAAGTCTTTAATGAGAAAGGTCAGAGATGTTACAACTGAACATGTTCTAGAAGAAAGTGTTCTTTTTTGCTTGTTACTGCAAGGTTGGGCCAGGGCTACTAATTAATACCAATCAGGACTCAAAAGCAATTTTAAAAAGTCACTGCCTTGGATTTGGGTGCTAATATAAATTTGGGTTGCACAAGAACAGAATATCATATTGTATTTTGATGTTTTTGTGCATATCTGCCTAATCACGACTAAGTACAAACTTGGTTCTTGTTGCGATAGTTCCCTGCAAAGTGGGCTTTACTGCATATTGGTGTAATTAATCTTAGGAATTGTGTAGTGATTTAGAGGTATAAAGCGTACAGTTATAGTATATAATTGGCAGTACAAAAAAGCAATATATGAAAAGAGTAGTAGCTGCCAATCATTGTGCCTGACAGTTTTAATTATGTTGCTTTCTGCAAGTCATTAAGCAAAAAGCTCAATATTTATATGCTGCATCCTCACCTCATCATTTTTGTAACAAATTTAATGTAAGCATTTTTAATTTATGTTCTAATACTTTGTGTTATTTTATGTTCTAATGGTTTTAAGAACCTTAATGGGATAATTAATCACATATTACATAACTGCGGGCTGCCTTAATTATATTTGTTAAATCAGTTCTCAAACTGAACAATAATAAGAATGCAGAGAAGAATCCTCTCTATGTTTATGAAGACACACAAACACAAGCAAAATTGCCATATGTAACAAGGCCATAGGTGTACTGGCAAACAAGTGTGATTCTTTAGCTGAGTTCAGTTAGATGCAAAAGTCAGACCAGCCATAATCCAATGTATATAAATATAGCAGAAATTACTTTTTTTTTTTTAAAAAAGTCTAAAAGTGATTCTATTATTCAGTGTTGTCACAAAAACTTTGTGCTTTTACTCTTGTTTGATTGCCCTGTCATCACAGATGGAATGTTTTGTTTGATTGCACGCATCTGCAAAGAGCACATCTCCATGGGAACCGCAGAGGTAGTTTAAAAGAGTTCAGCCACCTTATTAAATGGACAATTGTGTTTTAAGACAATTCAGATTGATTTGAATGATAGTGTTGGTCTAATGGAGAACACCAACCACATATTTATGCATTGTGCAAATGCACCTCTGAGCAAGAATACTGTGCTTATTTGTCATGTTTAATTTTTAGTAGAATATTCCCTCATTGGTGACTGTGGAAGGTCTGCACTTTGACTGTCTATGAATGTTTGTCTATGAATGCCCAGGAAAATGGCATTCCCATATCATTTCTCCATCAAAGCTTTCCAGCAGGTATGCAACAGTGCACATGCACACTCGAATAAGCAAACAAATCATGTGGCAAATCAAATTCCACTCAAGTGTCTGCTTTGTGAGGGCCTTGTGCTCAGGTTCCTGCAGTCCTGCATGGATTAGCTAAACCTGTTCACTGCGTTTGTATGTAGTCTGGACACTAAAGCCGCAGGACAAGTATTATCATGGCTCCTGACATAATAATATTTCATAATAACAAATATAATTAGGCCTGTAGATCAATAGTAAAATAATTAATTTCATGAAACAGATTAGATTAAATTAATTGCAAATGCATTATTAATGGAATGTGAAAATCACCAAAATGAAGACAATTCAAACACATTGTGGCAAGGTTTTTTTGTTTTTGTTTTTTTTTTTAATTTAGATTAGTTCTTACCATTATATTTGAGAGAATACATTTACATTCCAAAAGGGGTTTTCATGTGCAGTGATGCCATAGAAGAACCAGTTTTGGTTCCCCAAAGAACCTTTCAGTGAACAGTCCTTGTACTGTGTTAAGAATATTTTAATAATCTAAAGAACCTTATGTGGAATGAAAAGGTTCCATAGATGGTAAAGGTTCTTTGAAACCATTGATGCCAATAAAGAACCTTTATTTGTAAGAGTGCATATTAAAGAATTACATATTTATTGTGCTCTGTGTACTTTTAGTTTATTTGGTTCTCTGTTTTCCTGTGCTGGTTCACTCTGTAGGTTTTTGATGTTGTTTGGTTAGCTGTTATTTTCTCCCCATGTGTTCCTTGTAAGCCCATAGAAAGCCCTGGAATATGTGTCATGGTACTGTCTTGAAGGTAAATGCACACAACGAAGATAAAAGCAAATAATCTTTTAATAATCCACAAAGAAGGTAATACACAGGCAGGTAGATGACACACACGGAAGCATAGGACATACACACAATGCCAGAACAAGACACGGGGATCAGACTAGGACTTAAATGCAACTAAACAGAATGACACAATCGGAAACTAGGTCAGGGAATATGTGGGAAAATAAACTCAAAGTCCATAAGGTGTGATACTATTCTTCAGAAGTTGTTATATGAGTGTTTTGTTCTCTTTTTTCTTTTTTGTGTCATGGTTATCTGTTCTTGTTTTTTTAGCTGAAGTTAAGATGTTCAAATCGGATGCAAGATGCTAAAGCTAATGCTCAAGTTAAGATCTGAGCATTACCTTGTTAGGGTGCTTGTCAACATGCACAGCATTACAATTAGTTATTAATGTATGCATTCACTGTGTTTTTCTGTAATGTGTGTCTACGTTGTTTATTAAATGATAATTTCACAGTTAAAATTCTATTAGTTTCTTCTGTCCAATGTCAGACCTCCTGAACAGAACTCATAATTAAATTCTCTCTTTACTCTGATATTTGATAAGCAAATTTCTACAGTGGTCGGTTCTAGCTTTTATCAGCTCCGCACGCTTGCAAAAATTAAACCTTTCCTCACTGGAAAGACCCTGGAAATGGCCATTCACGCTTT
>JAUMHE010000080.1:6597964-6616026 GCA_032359235.1 Enteromius mattozi
AGATCTCTGTGTGGAGCACTGGCTGTTGTCAGACTCCTTGTGCAGACAATAATCTCACTGCATTACTACAATTAATGTAAACTGATATTTACAACTGACACGCTGCCGCAAAAGATAGAAATACAGTAACCCACTTATAACCATTTTTTGTTGCTGAAAATACTAGTGGCCTAAGACTTTTGCACAGAACTGTATACGGGCGGATTGGTTGAGAAACTACTAAGCATGTTTATAGTGTGGGAAGTTTTGGAATTTAATTAATAAATATTTAATTTTATTTTGTACTTCTTTCTTTGTCCTTTTTATTTGTCCTTATTCATTTTTTAAAGTCACATTCAAATTTGAATGAACTTTAATCACTTAAATGGCAAATAATATTTGTACTTTAGATCCAATCTGTCATCTGTCAGAGCCCTCAAACGGGTTCTCTTTCTCTTCTTTTTTTACTATATATATATATATATATATTTTTTTTTTTTTCTTTTTCTCTTTTATTTGGTTTCTATTTGATTGATTTAAACATGGTGTGACTGAGCATGAGTCCATTCTCTAAGAGTCAAAGAACTATTATTGGATTTTCCACATGGCTTGCCTTTAGCAGAGATCCAGTGATCTCCTAAGAAGCTGTCCTCTTATGGTACAGAGTCAGCGATAATGAAAGATTTCATTTAAAGTGACATTTACCACCATCAGACTGTCAAGCAGGGCCACATCTCGAGAATTCCCATAGGAATCTAGTGGAGTGAAAGCTTGAGGCTTGTACCTATTAAAATGCTTTTGTTTGTGTGTGTTACTGTTAGTGGCCATGACACCGTATTGATTGATCCGACCACTTGATCTGACTATGTGACTCTGCTCTTTAACCACACAGAAACGCTGTGATACAGTGGGTTCAGAAGCAGCAATCTGTGATGCTCAGAGCAGTCAATGAAAACATGACGTACCTTCAGCAGCATGACTCATGATGCTTTTATGCTCCTTCAAATGACAGGTTTTTCATCTATTGGCCACATGGCTCACAAAGGCCAGAATCAGATATGATGTTTTCTTTGGCTTTGTTTGTTGGTCTGGCGGCATAAATTATGTTTTGCATGAGAAAGACCTTAATTTCATATCATGAGACGCAAACTCAGATTGCAGGGTTTTTTGCAGATGCTGTTTTATACATGACTTAATAAAATATTTATTGTATGTGTAAATATGTAAATTGAATCTCATCCTAGACTTGCTACTCTTAAACCTGCCCGGGAGCAGGCTAATTTCATGTGAACAGGATTAGATTGCATCTTTTTAAGCAGAATTAATACTTTAAATTAGGAATAAGTGTACCATATGGTACAAGGCAGCAAGAAGAAAGCGTGTAGTAGTTGAGGTTCAGCAGCAAGGAAACAGGAAAAAATGGACTTACTGGGAAAATCTGGAGTAATGTAGGCTCACCTGATACTGTAATGTTCCTCATTTATGCCAATGGTATAGCCACATATATCCAAAGCCATTTACAATGCATTTAAGGTACATTTTCTCAGTTCATGGATTCTCTGGGAATTGAATCCATAAACTAGGTGTTGCTCTCTTTCTTTGAAGAGCTAAACATCAAATACAACAATTTACTTTAAACTTGAATTTTCATTATCTGCCCTGGAAAGGTCATTTCAGTTCTCATCCACTGGTAAGCTGCCAAACAGTTAAACTCTTGTGTAGTATTTCAGAGTGAGAGGATCCATCAGGAAATTGACGTCTCTAGTTGAATGCATGCCATATTGGTGTTGGTCAGACACTCACCTCATTTGGCAGAAGCTACATGAAAGCCTCATCTGTGACTCACAGGTACAAACCCCAAATGAGTCTGGCACAAGAGTTGGCAAGAAAAGAAAATTGAACACTATTGTCCTGCTTTGCAAGTGTGGAGAAATAAATGGAGCTCATCAATCAAACATCTTGGGTTGTTCAAGTCGCAATACCCACATGAATGAGAGAAGAAATATTTGAGGAAGACAGAAGTACAAATCGCCAACAAAAGCAATAAACAAAAATGTAAGTGTAATAATTATTTATGCGTTTTTGTTTGTTTATGCTAAATGCAAATCTTTTTTTTTTTCACCCAGTGACATCTGCTAGCAGGGAGATAATGAAATGGATTGTGGTGCATGAAATTGGAGGAACTTAGTGGGCCGTGACTTACTGTACCGTGACATGAGCGCTCAGATGTCAGCTACAGAGGGAGTTGATTATAAACTAGTTTAGAGGGTATATTCATTGTCTGACATATTCTCCCCTTCACTTTCTTGCAGGCAAGTCAAGTTTTTTTCTTGCTTCTCTGCTTCTCCTGTCACACTAGACTATTTTTATGAAGCCCTTTTGTGTTTTCTTGAAAATCAAATGTGATGTCCAGAGTTGTGCAGCACTTACGAGAATATGAGAATTCAGATTCAGTTTAATTCCTGAACTGAATTTTAATTGAGGTAGCAAACCAGATAAGTGTCATTTGAATTTTAAGGAAATTTAATTAAAATAGAATTTAAAAAACATTGATTAATTCTAATACTTTGTATATGTGTTACAGTAGATTTATTTCATTGTATATTATTATATAAATCAAATAAATTATATTAAATACATTCACTTGAAAATAAAATGTAATAAATTAATAAAATATATAAAATGAAATATAATAATATACAATTATTTAATTTACTAAATATAGCAAAAGATTCAGTGTAAATATTTATGTTAATAAAGTTATCTGAAACTGATGTGGTGAACATTTTGAGGTGCTGTATGACAAAATTTAAATATATTTGACAGTACTAAAATTTACTTACAGAAATGTGTCTAATGAGAGAAAAAATATTCTGCATGTAAGAGAATATTTTTGTTACCTTGTAGTAATTCATTAAATCCTTTTTTTTCCCCCTCATTTTTATTCAAGTTTAAATTCAGCATCCTTCAGGGTTTGGTTAATTCAGTGTAAATTTTAATTTTAATTTGTGAATTGTTTTTAGTTTTGATGACAGTGATGTGGTATTTTTACTATATAATATTTTCCAAAAAATGCATGTACTGTATGTGAAATATCCCAAAATACCCGCTGTAGACCTGCCATTCGCATCATTATGATTGATTTCATTAGGGTAACATTTAGAAGGAAATCTGACCTGTAGACTCTTGAAATGGACATCAATTTCTGCTGCCTTGTTCCATTCAAAAGAATTTATAGATCTTTTGTCAGTTTCTGTATCTCTGCTTCCCATGATTTGTGGTCTCAAGTGATTCACTGTTCACTATTCCCAGTTCTGCCCTGAATGCAATCTCTTTGCCAGCAATTCTTTACCTTAGGTCTTAATTCTTTACCTTACATTCCACATATGAGCACATTGAAAACTCATTAGCACACAAACAAACACTCACCTCATCACATTCCCCTCTCTTACAGTCATAGTTATAATTGTTTTGGACCCTGTTGACCTTCATCTGCACGGCAATTGCTGTTTGCATCTCTATTATGATTGGAAGTAAAATATATCTATAATGCTCTCCTGAAGTTAATTAACTCGTGAAACAGACCGAGTTGCTTTTGTCGTTTTGGAGTTGGGTTCAGAGTGCAAACAAAAAGCTCTTTAAAGAAAACTTACTGACAGTTTTTCCTCGCTCTCTCTCTTTACTTCAAAGAGTTCTGATACAGTTTAATCTCTATTGGCAGTATCTGTAGCTTAATGTCAATTACAATAGCCTTTACATAGGCTATTTAAGGCTGAGCAATGGCAGGTTTCATAGTGACAATTTACCCTATGTTTTGTGACAGCATTCCCAAGCTACCGGGGCATGTCACAGAAGGTTAATGTGGCTTCAGTGAACTGTATCTTTTTAAATAATAATATAACATTCCTTCACATTTTTGTTTCAGATAAAAATAAAAGAACTTTTACTATCACTCACTGGAAATTTCACTTTGAAAGTGACACAAAACATGCAAGAAGCAACAATGTAATGTAAGTTGCAGAAATGTCACTACAGGCATGATTTTACTTTGAGCCTGGGTTGGTTTGTGCAGAAACTGATATTCAAAAATAAACCATAAGAAATATTACATAAAAGTAAACAGTGACAACTAGCCTATAGACAAAAGCATATTAGCGACAAGACATATTAACATGAGATTAGTGTGATAGAAATCCCCGCTTACTTAGTCTGTGTAACTCCTGTCATGACCATAAATAGTAAACCCTGTCTTTCATAGAACGCAAAAAAGAGGATTGTTTAGAAAAAAATGTGATGAATAACTAAAACTTCACATGCAACATCACAAAAATGCGTGTGCAGTGATTTTGATCAAATTCTGAAAAAAAATAAATAAAATAAAATAAAATAAAATAAAATGTATTATTATTATTTTTGAAGCAACAGAATTTGGGAACAGATTGTGTTTTTACCTCACAAGTTCTCATTTGCGTCTTTCAAGTACAAACTGTTTTGCTTGCTGTAATTAGATTCTTTTATCACTCCCTTTTATCCCATATTTATGACAGACTACCTGTGTCCTGTCAGTCAGAATGAAAGATCATTTATTCTGTTCAGCACCATACTGCTCTGAAGATGTTTCTTAACAAGTTACACTTTACTTTATTTAAAAAAATAATAATCTAAAAACAGTAATATTGTGACATTTAGAATTTTAAATATCTGTTCTCTTTTTTAAAATGCATTCTGAACAATTGAAAGTCCTTAGCCATCAAGAATGAACTAAAAACACATCTCTTCCTTTTTTAATTTGACCCTCTAACTCTAGCAATCTTTATTCTAATTCTATTCTTTAAAAAAAACTAACACTAGTTTCTGTATTCTTTTTCTGTTCTATCTATTTCTTTTCTTTTTATTTATTATACGATTAGCAAAAATACTGTAGGCATCTAACACTAGCTTGCTCTATTCTGTTTTCTTTTTATTTATTATATAATAATAAAACCTGTGTGTT
Source organism: Enteromius mattozi (assembly GCA_032359235.1). Taxonomy (NCBI): domain Eukaryota; kingdom Metazoa; phylum Chordata; class Actinopteri; order Cypriniformes; family Cyprinidae; genus Enteromius; species Enteromius mattozi. The sequence goes on from JAUMHE010000080.1 coordinate 6,602,937, forward strand.
TAGATTACAGACTTAAGGAAAAGTAATTTTAGTTTTTTAATGAAAAATATTAAATTGCATTAAGTGTTTGATTGGTTTGAAATTTAAAACCGAAGGCTGGAACATTTTGGACTCAGTATGTAATGACCTTTAGCCTTGTGCAAGCTGCAGGCATCGCCATGTAATATTGAATCTCAAGCTTAGAGAATACAAGAGTCTCTCCTGAAACGGCAGTCATTGACAACCAGCATTTTGGCATTAAATATAATCATGAATGCCAATATTTTAATTGCATCTTTGCTGTTGTTGATGACAAGATAGTTTGTTTATTGCCTTACAGTCAGGAATGAGAGACATAAAAGATTTTTGTGTTGATCAGTGTGTCTGCGATATGAAGTTACAAACAACTAAATGCTTGGTGTTCTGCTTTACATCTTTGCAAATCAATATAATATTACAAAACGCAGACAGCTGAATGGTTTTGGACTGAAAATATAAGTGTTTTTCCTTTCTAGCATGACTCAATTTCAAGATATTATTGGAAAACATCAAGCTATGCGAGAAATCAATACCACACTGTCACTGACTTGACAAAAGAGCCACAGAGAATTTCCTGCTTTAATATTTGCCAAAATATTATCCATCCTTCACGGTTTTTACTCTTCAAACATTTTCAGCTGAGCTTTTAATGAGTCCTTTGACATTCACTGCTTTGTGAGTAATCGGCATCCTCTTCTCATCTTATTTTTCTTCTTGTTAAGTTGTTGCCTCCTGTGGTAGTGATTGCAAGCCTCGTTGAGATGGAAGTGAGTTCCTAGTCTCTTCCATGAAATGAAAGAGTGATTTTAGTCGCACCGATTAGACAAGGCCTTCCAGCCTTTCCTTGTCTCTCCTCTTACACTCTCCCTCATGCTGAGATCACATCTTTCCTATGTGGCAGATCGTGGCACGTTATTTCCTCATTATTGTGTTGTGCTGCTGTTATAGACTTCCTGTTTTGATGAACAATCTCTCAGAAACTCCATCATGACTATTCTTCAGGAGAAGAAGGTACATGAATAACTGTAATTTCGTTCTGTGGTTCAACTGTTACATCTCTCTCCTGTTTCCTTAGATGTTGCTTCTGGGTAATGCATTCATTTCCTTTCCTGTTGCAAGTGCATGAATTATAAAGCATTACAGGGTTAATTATGTAGGAAAGATTTTGAATTAAAAAAAATAAAAATCAAGAGCTTTAACATTGTCACACTGCATCCTGGCAGTCATTTGAATTAAATTAGATTTGTGTTAGCCATTATCAGAATTTCAAGATTTTTATAATTATTTGTATAATTTGGTAAAATGTAATTAAAAAGTCAAAGTTGTCGGCGCCTGTAGCCTCGTGGGCAGTGCGCCGACATATAGCGCCATTGTGCTTCGGGCGTCGCGAGTTCGAGTCCCGGCTCGCAGACCTTTCCCGATCCTATTCCTTCTCTCTCTCTCCCAATTCACTTCCTGTCAACTATGATCTGTCCTATCTAATAAAGGCTAAAAAAATGCCAAAAAAAATAATCTTAAAAAAAAAAAAAAAGTCAAAGTTGAAAAGGTAAAGTTAAGCTGGTCATGTAAAGTTTGTTTCACTAATGTTTCATTTATGGGCTTTCTTTTAAATCTTTTAGTTTAGCTTTTAGTGTCAAAACAGTCCTTTGCTTCATTTCTTTCCATTGTTGAACAATGTTGCCCCAGGAAACTTATTATTTTTCAAATTTAGTTTTTTGATTTTACTAATGATGTCCATTTCGTATGAGAAGAATGTTATTTTTTTCATATAGTGTGCGGTCATAAAATTTGAAAATGTATTCATCATTTCCTCACCCTCATATTGTTCCATCAAAACCCCTTTTTGGTAAACTGTTGATGCACAAAAGTTAATGGTCAAATGATCTTTTTATGTTAGAATAATAATCTAAATTACTCAAAGATGAAACATCTGATATATTTGATTTATATTACAAAGAAAAGAAGGAAAGACGTGATGGACAAGGAAGACCTTTGATTTTTTTAATGTCAGTATAAAAGATTTCTGTACTATATGTGTCTAGTTTTATCCCACCAATATTAAAATGTCCAAACCTACGTCCCTGATATGTATGTATGTGTGTGTGTGTGTGTGTGTGTGTGTGTATGTGTATATATATATATATTGTTATAGTGTTAGTTAATTAAATATAAGTTGAAGTTACAGTTATTTTTAGAATACTAATAATGAGTTCTGTATCGACCAATTAAATGCTGTTACTTCATTACACGGGGACTAGTTCACTGGTTGTTTATGTTTAACATCAGTATTCTCACAGGTTCCGGTGTGGATGGTTGTAGTCAAACTCATCAGCGTTGAGCAAGAGCATAAACCCCACTGTTGTAAAGTTATGCTTTACAAATTAAAGTTCCTGCAGCGATTCATCTTTGTTGTGTGATTCTCTTCACGCCTCCACAGAAACTGTTAAATAACGATACAGACGAGAGCACAACAATATATATCTTTTGGTTTGCTTTGCTTGCTTATGCTGATATAGGTGTGTGTGTGTTGAGAGCTGGTGTCAAAGGGGAACTGACTGTCTTCTCGATGCTCTCTAATCTTGATCACTCAGTGACATATGGAGAGACTGTTCTGTGTGAGATTGACATGAAAGACCTGACCTTCACATCCAGCTTCACAGCCACCAGAGATGCTGTTAACAAAAGCTGCTTTGACGGTGACCATATGAAATAGGTGTTTATTTGTGTGTCTTCAGCTGTATCGAATTTCATCATCTGGCCATCTTTTTCTGTGTGGGAGGTGACATTTATATCTGTTTGTATACTTGAAATAAATTGCAAAAATACAAGATGCAGAGACAAGTGTTAGCACAGTTTGCACATAACGTTTTATTCATAAGTACTGATGACTGTTCCAAGAATTTGTATTCAGATCATTTTGCATCCCTTGTTTGAGTTTTCTCAATTTCACATGTGACAGCTTGACTACAATTGACAGATTTAAACAATTCTGCTTGGAGAATGGAAAATCCTCCAGCCTGTGTACAGGAAATAGTCTGCTGCTTCTCTGTTTGATATTTACTCTATAGTCCATTCTATACTGTAAGTGCTGGCTAAAAAGCCTCATCGTGTTGAGGGAGAAGGACTGATCTCTGTTCAATCACCCCTGCTCTCCGCTCTCCTCCAGCAACAGCAGGGACAGTTTACACAGTGTGTAAAACAGATGGCTGAGTGAATTATCTAAAAGACTCCATTTTGTGAGGTGCTCAAGAGGTTAAGATAGTTGGGTGTCAGTCCAACCATATTGCTTCAATCTCCTAACACACACAGAAGGATCTTATCTGATTGTGCCTGAGTGTGTGTTTGTGTATGTGACTCTGTGCCTTCAGGCTAATGTTTCAGCTCTATCATGACACCAGTGAGGAATGTTTCAGTTCCCTCCATAAACTACTGTTCATTTAAATTCTCGTTTCTTCTGCATCTACTTTTAGGCACTCTTGAGTCAAGATAGGCTACAGTATATTTAAAGAAATTAATACTTTAAATCAACAAGAGGGAATTACAGATCCAAAGTGACAATAAACACTTTTACATTGTTAAATGCTCTTCTTTTGAATGTTCTATAGATTAAAAATAAAAAATAAAAAAAGGTTATTGCAACTTTTTATCTCACAATTCTGACTTTATTTCTCAGAATTGAGATATAAACTCGCAATTGTGTGATATAAAGTCAGAATTGCAAGATATATTCACAACTGCGTGATATGAAGTCATTGCTTGAAATAAAGTCGCAATTGCGAGATATAAAGTCACAATGGTGAGTTATAAAGGGTCTGTGTATCATCTTATCATTCATTATTTGAATTAATATTGCTAGTGGAAAAATGAGAAAACATAGCCTATTTTAATTTTTTCGTTTGTTCAAAAAAAGTAAAAAACGAGAATACAGCTTATTTTTTTGTTTTTCGTTCCATGGTAGGAAAATAAATAAACAGCTTAAAAATTAGATTTCTACATGTGGGCGGGAATTAAATGCCCCCTTTTGCTGATTGGTCAGCCGAAGATCAAACCGTGCCGTCATCAGTTCTTCTGCAGTTCTGCACAGCAAAATAGTAGTCCTCTGCTGCTACAGGTGTTTAAATAACTGCTGGTCTGAGAAAAACCTGTCTAAGCTCTGCCCAGGTACGAGTAGTGTTGCGTTATTTATTAGTCTGCTTGTTTGATGAGTAAAGGAGGAAATGTAATTGCAATAAAACGGGTTATTAATCCGTGCACCTGTCTAAGAATCTGTCTAAGAATGAATCATTTTGACAGGTTTTGTGAACACTGTTGCCAGACGTACGATAATTATGATATTTGTATGATAATTTTGACCTCAGTACAATGTACCATCAATACTGAAGAAAACACACAGGCTTCTGATGACAGCGACGCAGAGGTGGAGTTTGTACTATCCCTCTAAAGTACATAGATAAATAGCTGTATTCTATAGGTTTGGGTTTCTTCCAAATACGATCATTTTTTACTTCTGACATTTCCAATCTGGCAACACTGTTTGTGAAGCAGTTTAATCGGTTAATTGAAAATAACTCATAGCCTCCGTCTTTGCAATAGAAATGTAATGTCCTTAGTCCAGGATGTAATGTCCTTAGTCTAGCGCTTGACATTTTGCTTTGTTTTTGACCTCTCATGATTTTTATCATGTGCCTACTACATTGACACGCTTATTTTCATTGTGCGTGATGTTAAGCAAAGTTCAAATTCAAACATCCTATTCATCAAATAGACTGTCAGTGATTAAGGTGAACAGACTGTACTTATTCAGTGCAAAGATGCTTTCGAAGATCAAATAATACATGCACATGCATAAATATGCAAACAGATTTGCAAACAGACATTTTTTCTGCATACCAAGACTGCATTGTAATTCCCTAAGGGAAGATGAATTAGCAAATACTGAGTACACATGCCTGCATCGTTAATGATGAGCATTTCACAGACTGTGCATTAAGATAATGGATTGATCTTCATTAAATGTCTGCCTGCAGCGATGCTTAGCATATATGGAAGCGACAGAACTGGCCAGTTCCTGTGCCTTTCAGGTAAGCCTCTTATTTAGAGCTTATTACAACAATATTTCCCGAAATTGTGAAGATATTGTGGTTGTTTAAGCCACTCTGAGGGAAATTGAAATCCACCTGGATTGAATCTTGTGCTGAGCTGTAATGACAACCATCATTTATTATTTAACTTAGATTCATGCGGTTCTTTCATGCAGACATATTCTCATGGTAAACTAATCTTATTTTACAGTACGATGATCCATGACAAACAGCCGTGTCGTGTATTCCCTGTCTTCTGACTCGCATGCATTCATTAGGATGTAAATATCAGTTCTTTCCCTGCCTTTCCCATCTGAGGGTTTTCAATATCTTTTCTCCACTGCCACAAAGGCCTCTCCATTTCTTCTGACTTCAACACTCACTGTCCTTTATTTACCTTTATATTCCACTCTATATTCTTATCCTTAGCTTGAACATTTTGATGTTTTACAACTTATCTAAGTATAATCTATAAGTTGTAGATTTGCAACTCTAATGGTAAGATGAAGTGCTATCACAGCGACATTTCACGATGACATTTTCCAGCAGAAATCCTTGTTTTTAACATGTCTTCAGAGCGTGATGTTAAAACATATTTATCGGTGTGTTCACCTAAGTCATGTCTTATAATGAAACAAACTGTAACTCTTATTATTTTTATCTCTTTCTAAGAATGTCCTCGTCCTTTCAGTTGGCGGGAAAAAATGACACTACATCGCTAGTGACATCTAGTGGCAACAACAAAAAGTACAATGACGAACATGAGCATTTTAAAAATAGATTTTTGCTGTTTGTCCTTTACTTAATGAGCTGAAGCAACACAATTCTTAACCATTTTGCAAAAATACATTTCTTTATGTTAATAAATCAACTTCATGTATTTGAATCATTTTTGGCATTCAGCTGGCAAAGTTACTACCTGGCCTCCATTAAACATGCTTTCCATTGGACTGTATAGGGAGAGAACGGATATACTTGTAGTGCTGTGTTATTTTGGAGCGTTATGTGTTATTAATTTATGTGCTTTCTTAACTGCTACATATTGGTTCACTCAGTGAGCAAGCAGCTGTGCTAATTCAATGGATATTGCATATGAAACTGAAAAAGAAGAAAAATAGATAAAAGTAACTGATGAATTTGAAAAGTGGCTAAGTGTTTACATGGCTTTAGTAGGTTTGCATTATTTAAATGAACCCAGTCTAACTAAATTAAGTATGCTCAAATAAGCTGATGTACATACTCTAAATGAAAAACTTGAAATTGTGTGTAAAATATATATTCTATGTTCCAATTAGGTTGTTTAATGACTCATTGTCTGATAAATGTAGGAGTAAAATTAAATTTAAACCTCAGAATAAATAAGTACTTTTTAGGATTTTACAAACAAAGAATGTTTTCACAAAATGAATGAAGAATGAAGTTAGGAATAAAATATGACAGTTTGCTTTTGTTTGCATTTGGGTTGTTGCTTAAAACTTTTATCGAAATGTCTGCATAAAAAATGACTTGACAAAGAAAGTACCAAAACTAATTACAAGTGTTTAGAAATATAGTGGTAAAAAATAAAAATAACACAAATATCAATAAAGACAAAAACAGGCCCACTCGCAAACTCCTTTTGTGACACAAGACACATTTCTTTCAGTCATTGAAGTAAAAAATACACATGAACCAACACAAATTCAAATACAAACATCACGTTACTCTTTGTTGTTGCATGTTCAGTTTCATTGTGCAAATCTTCCATTTCCGAGTGCATCATTGTCATTCAGGGTTGATGTAATCCATCAAAATCCATCACATCAGGGAAAGAAAAAGCATAATAATAATAATATGAGACGTCAGAGTTCTGATACAACATTAGAAAATTAATCTGAACAAATGCATGTAATAATAAATAAAACCCTCTAAATGAAGTATCATTGGTGAGATGTTTTAGTAGCACTTAATATAAGCAAATTAGGTTCATGTGGCAGATATTTGTTATTCTTTTTATATTTGGATTTAAGCAGCTTGGGGTACTTTTATGTAAAAAAACAAACAAAAAAAAAAAACAGACAATACTACATACAAAAAATAAAATTAAATAAAATGTTGCATGCTTATTTTATGAGCAACCGAGAATGTATCTTTTTATGTTTTACAATATACCCTCATAAATGTAGCTGAAAATCAGTGCAAGAATAATCTCAAAGTGAAGTGCCAAAGGAATCAAAGGAATTGGCAAAGGAATTCAAAGGAATATCCCATCTTGGGTGGTATTTTTTTCAACCTGAAACAGTTGCAAAAAGTTCATTTTGTAAACCTGCTGCCTCTTGATCTCTCTCTTGCATCTCCGTGACCTCACACTTTGAAGCCCCTCTGTCCTGCTCAGTCCTGAGCTACAGTATTTTGGCACATTTTAAAATGTAAAAAATATTCAGAATTTATGAAAATCAAATACACAAATCATACATGCTTTAGATATCATCAGAATGTGGACTAGAACTGTGTACTGCTGAGTTGCAGGATGAAACTTGGTTCAATGGTACGTGGTTCACTACTGTACATGGTTCAGATGTATATTTCCATCAGTGAAGTGAGTTTACAGTGCAATTTAGAGAGATGTAAGAGTTTGTGAGTTTTATATTTCAATGTATATTTTCTTTTTTTCTGTACTAACTGTGCTGACTAATGCAAAACTCTTTTTAAAGGCACAGTTTGTAATTAATTGTCTGTTTTTTGTATAATTGAGCAGTTTTTAAATCCACTATCTTTAATATTTTATAACACATCTGCACAGTTATATTACTCTCTTTCCATTACATTTATATTAAGTGCTCTTTTTCTATATCCTCTATGGCTTTTTCCTTACAAAAATGCTCTAATTTGACGTTTAAATTATATAAATAAAATCAGTTTATATAGCATAAACAATCTCTTGTCAAATTAAGATTATTTTGTCTTTTGGTTTTAGGTTCTGTTTGCGTAACATACTTTTAGTGCTCGTGTCCCGGTCGGTGGGCCAATGAGAATATATGGGAACAAATCACAAATGCATGTTGGGAACCATGTATTGCCGCGGGACGGGAACAGTGATTGTGTTAGAGTTTAGATTCTCTGCCCGAGCCCGAGCCCAGACTTGACCCGATCCGCGAGCCGGGCCAGGCCTGCTGTGCTGTATTGTGTATAGCTTAAGTGCAACATGGAGCTCGAAGACGTACAGAAAAAAATTCAAACGGGAGAATTAACCTTTTTGCACTATGCCTAAAAATAGGCCTATTTGTTGTGTTTCCAAATTATTCTGTTTATATTGACTTTGCTAAGTTATAGACTAGGCCTTCCAAAGTTCTTTCTTGTTCATTTTGCATGTTTTAGATCATTGCTAAAAATCTAGTTTTTAGGGTCATGAAGCGGTTTTGCACTACATTTTATAATAGGCTTTAAATTTTTATTTTGGTTACAAATATTCAAAAACTTTGTTGTAGTACATTAAAGTAGTAGCCTACTTCTAGGCCATCTAAAGTTAATTCTTGTTCATTTTCTGTGTTTATCATTGTTCACGTTTTTTTAGGCTACGTTTCCTCGTTCAGATCCATTTGCGATCCATTCTGAATAAACAAACAATGTAGTTTACATGCCTAATCCTTGTTGCATTATTCATTAAGATAAATATAAACTAATTTCTGTGGTTCAAACAACTCAGAATTGTAGTTGAGAACGTCTGTTATAACGGCCCACGTATTAAAAAATAGTCGGGTTTAAATCTGGCTCATAATTACTGTTACTGTGTCGGACCGGGTCCAGTTCGGACACAAGGGGCACGAGCTCGGGTAGGATCGGGTTTAATTTTTTTGGCCCGATCTAAGCTCTAGATTGTGTTGACCTTATATACACACACATATCTAGAGACACACAGATGTGTACACGCACATTTTGAGGTGAGGTGTCAGTGTATTTGTAGACTGAGGTCATAATTTGGCGTGCGGGTTGGAGATGATCTCAGCGGGGAGGTCTTTGATTGGCAGGTCTCTGGTGTCTCCCCCTCCCACATCTGTGCTCTCACAGCTGCTCTGAGGAGACTCGGGGGGCGGCTTGTAGAGCATGGTGGCCAGAAAAAAGAACGTAGTGCCTAAAACCTGAGGGGGAAAAAACAGAAATCAAATCAGTGAAATCTGAAGGAACTGCTGTCCTCAAGTTCATTAAAAAGTTGTCATGGGATTGATGTAAACAAAATTTGTGAATTATGTGAATTATGTCTTGCAAGTGACTATAAATCTAATTTGAAATGTAAATACAGTATTTGTGTCAGTAACAATATTTTGAATAGTACAATGTGTTTTTTTTAGTTATTTCTTAAAGTAACTCAACTGTAGTTTGATTAAGATTTATCACTATGCAATGAAAAAACATGATTTTCCGTTGTTACAAAAACAAACTTTTCACATGTATCATGATTTCCACAAAATATTAAGCAGCACAGATGTGTTCAACATTGATGATAATAATAAGAAATGTTGCTTGAGCAACAGATCAGCAAATTAGAATGATTTCTAAAGGATCATGAGACTGAAGACTGGAGTAATGGCTGCTGAAAATTCACATTAATAAATACATTTTTCTCAGACATTTGATCCCCACTTAATGTACAGTTTAGCTTTTGTGAAACTTTTAAAACTGACTTGTCAACGTACCACAGGAGGCCATTTAGTGCTGCACAATAAATAGCCCCCTGTGGTAAATTGAAAAGTTAGTTTCAAGAGTTTCATACAAGCTAAAAAGTATTAAACGTGGAGTCGGCATGGGTTGCATCATTTTCAGATATTTTCAAGTGTTGTTCTCCATCATCACCTTGTAGATGATGCCTGCAACTAGCGAGTACTGGCTCATGGCTGAGTTGTGGTACAGGTAACAGGAGCCATATTCCCCACACTGCTCTTCCCACAGCAGACAGGAGATGTCAATCACAGAGCCGAACGCTATAGGGCCTGGGATCCCACCGAGAGTCCTGACCACAATCCACTGGATTCCAAGTCCAAACGATCTCTGACTGTCAGGAACACACCTGCGGGAGAAGAGAGACAATTACATTAAGCTATGAAGACAAACACCTGTATTTTAAGGTAAGTCATAAGACTATCTACCTACTATCTTCTGTATATTTGGAATAGAACACTACAGTAGCTTAATACTTAAACAATAAACTTATTACTATTGAAAAGTATTATTCTACAATACAATTATTATTTGAAATAACATTGTCATATAACCTCATAATTTTGCATTTTAATCTACACTACTATTCAAAAGTCTGGGGTTGATTTATGATTTAAATACAGTAAAAACATTGTTTTACATTTTTTAATGAATAAGAGCTTCAAAAGAACAACGCTTATTTGAAATAGAAATCTTTTCTAACATTATAAATGTCTTTGTTTTGACCAGTTTAATGCTAAATAAAAGCATTTGAACCATAGTGTATTTGCAATGGTCATACCTGAGTGTGGCAGTAAGTGCAGGGATGCTGCAGAGGAAAGTGAAGAAGATGATGACGAAGAGGAAGGTGAGGAAGGCTGGCATGTGATTGCACGATGACACACACCTTCCTTCTTCAGCAAAACCTTGTTCTCCCCATGATATATTCCCTACCACACAGCTGCATCCAGAGAACACCTACGGATGCATAAACGCACACCGATATGGACAAATTCATAGCCAAGAATAACATATACTGTAGATTAATTTTATTTCTGAGACTCCTTATAAAAGTTAACTTTTTCCTTGAAAAGTGAATAAATAAGCTTTCCATTGATGTATGGTTTATGAGGATAGGGCTATATTTGACAGAGATACAACTATTTGAAAATCCAAATACTGATAAAATTGCCTTTAAATTTGTCCAAATGAAGTTCTTAGCAATGCATATTACTAGTCAAAAGTTTTAATATATTTGTGGTGGGAAATTTACTAAATATCTTCATGAAACATGAACTTTACTTAATATCCTAATGCTTTTTGGCATGTTTTGACCCATACACTGTATTTTTGACACTTGCTACAAATATGCCCCAGCAACTTAAGACTTCTGGTTTTGTGCTTTTCACATTTCACATTTTCACATTTACGCAGCTTACTTTTAAAACGTCTGTGTAGTATCATGCTCTGAAATGTACAATATGCCTTCATAGGTTAAGCTCATAAATATCGATTCCAAAAGATAAAAATGGTTCCTCACGATATATCCCCTTAAATTCAATTACCTGACAAAATGTGTCAAAGTGTAAAACATGGGGTCTGTGTACCTGTCTGCCTCTGAGGCTGTATGTGTGGTTGAGAGAGCTACAGCCAGCATGGCAGGGAGAGAAATACATGACTCCATCCGCACCACACACAGGGTTAAACAACTCCTTAACACAGTGACAGTCAATGTTACAGCCTGCGGTCAGGTTGCCCAGATCTGAGAAGCTGAGAGGGAGAGAAAAGAATTTTACTTTTGAATTTCACCTCAACCTCAATCAATAACACATTGTCAGTCAATCTCTTTGTTCCTGCTCTGGGTATTAATTTAAACCATTAGCTTGTCAGCCAAACCTCTTTCACTTAATGCATTTACTTGGAGTCCCCCTGAGATTTTAAGATAAGTAATACATTTGTCTGTTCACAGTTCTCTGACGTTAGTTGATGGTCACAATTTTTAGCTTTTCTTTAAACTTCTTCTGAACTCCCTGCAGATCTTTTATGAACCCCAGTTTAAAATCTCATTTTTGGCCGTAGCTCGTAAACCGTTTGTCGTAGACTCAAAGATTTCACATCGTTGCAATCCTTGCATTAGCCCGAACAAAAGGCCACTTATCGTGTATGCTAACGTTAGCCAAATGTTATTCGGACTATAACTCTGGAACGGAATGAGCTATCTTCACCAAACTCGGTACACATGTGTATAAGCTAAGCACTATGACTCAGTAAAAAACATATTTTCAGCTATAACTAGGCAACCGTTGGTCCTATCGGCTTAAAAAACTTGTTCCAAAATGGCGCAAGCCTATACGAGGACATTAGTGTATCTCTAAAAACATGTCCATCATCGGCCAATGAAAGTTTGAGCACTTATTAGACAAGGTTAACGGAGGTCAGTCAGAACGAAACTCAGTGGTGTTATGATTCTGAGATTTCTGTTTGTATCTGTGATATCTCTCTGCTCCTGTGTGTGTGGATCTGTGTCTGTTCTAGGTGGGTGTTAATCAGCTGGAGTTGCGGATTGGTTCTACTCTGCATCCTATGCTGATATAAGGACCGCCCCAAACACTCAGAGGAGAGCCCTTTTGAGCCTCGTTGAATTTGGTCGTCGTGCGCTAGTACTTTGATATTCTGATAAATATTTGATATTCTGATAAAATAATAAACTATTGAAACATGAACCGCATGAACCCAAAAGCCTATAAAACGTAAACTAAAACTCAAAACTTTATGAAACTTGGTGAAAACATGTGTCATATGACTCTTAACAATTATTCAAAGTTTAATGGAGCTCGGACAATAGGTGGCGCTATAAAAGCTAAAAATGCCTCGAAAACACAGTATTTCTATAGAAAATGACCTCAAATTTTAGAACAAGTACATATATTCACACAAACATTAAATCTTTATATCATATGATAGGTCTCCAGTCTGAACAACTTTGTCTCTGGGACTAATGCTGTCAATCAAACTGTTCATTAATTATTCACACAAAAAATTAAAAACCTACTTTTTCAAACTAGTCTCAGGTTTGTCGCTCGATCTGGATCAAACCAATAAAGAAGAATTTTCTGGACTCTCTAGATTAATAATTATCAAGAAAATCTTGAATTTTGCACTTTGGTTAGCTATAACAGGGTCATTTAAAAAGGGGTGTGGTTACATATACTCAAAAGCCTATAAAACCTATACAAAAAAGTGGTTAAAACATGTGACAGATGAGTCTTAGCAAGCATGCAAAGTTTCATAGAGCTGACACTATAGGTAGCACTATA
>JAUMHE010000080.1:6616126-6629859 GCA_032359235.1 Enteromius mattozi
CGTTCTAGTTGCTGTCTTCAATTTGGCAACCTGCGTGTGCGTCAAGTCTGAGTAGGAGGGGCCGGGTGAAAAAAAACCATCTCCAATATTTTGAATTTGAACTGCAATACCTAGTTCAACCACTCGGTGTCAAACCTACATACGGCTCCTTTAACCATTTTGCTCATAAAGTTTTTACAATTTTGCCAGATAATCATTACAGTGAAACCTGAAAATAACAAATTCTTTAAAAGAGAAGACTTGCAATAACTGTTACCTATCATTTATTTCAAATATCTAAAATTGCAATACAGTATGTGTGAATGTATGCTTGTGCGTGTGTGTGTGTCTGTGTGTTTGTATTAATATTATAGTTTAACCATTTCATTTTTGTTTGTCTGTGCATGTGTATGTATGTGTGTGTTTGTGTGTGTGTTTATGAGCCTATTGTCCATTTTCGATGTGCTTTCGATGTGTCAGCCATACACCTAGGTGTCCCTATTTAACCGCAAAGGCCTTAAAAATGCTCGAACCCCGGTAATTGCTGCTTGCAGCTATATTTTCTTTTTGTATTTTTGTACTAATATGATACAAGATTATCCTAATTAAACTGCGATAAACGAGCTAGAATTACAATTACAGACTACAATTTTTGTTATGTCATTTGAAATCAAAACAAACTACAATTTTGTCAGTAACCTACCAAGCACTGCTTATAACTCTTGAACACTGTACATTTATTGACTGTTGATGTTTGTATAATTATGACCTATCTTCCTCAATAAAGTTGCAATTCCATAAAGGCTCAGATGGAAGGGAAAAATTCTGCAGTAATTTGATGAAAGCAAACATTAGTAAACAGCATTGCGTGGTTCATTTCAATACTCTCCTCTCATGAATTTAGTGTCTGAAAAGTAAACTCCTACAAATGCAAATTCAAGAAGGTCACAAGAACAGCTACATCTAAATCTTTTGAGGGCTAATTCTTCACTGTGTATCTTTAGTAAAGCCTGACAGCACTATTTTAATGGCAAAAAATGGTTTGTGCATAAATCTGGCCGTTCAGGAATGAATTTCAAAGTTTTCATACCTGTTGTTATGGATCTCTGTCTGCCGGTAGGGGGCGCTGTAGTGGTTGTGTGTAAAGTTATTGTAGTATGGGGCAGTTACTCCTGCCATGGGCACATTAGGACAGTGTACCAAAAAGATGAAGATAGCTGTCAGACTGAGCACTGCACACAACATACAGAAACGGATAATCCCACGGCAGCGAAGGTTCAGCTTTTTTACAATCAAGCCACCGAGAAAGGTGCCACCTCCACCTGCTGGTACCACCATATATCCTGGAATGAGAAGAGTTAAAAACAACGCAGTGTATTTGTTTCATATAAACTAAGAATAATCTGAGCAAGAGGGTGTGACATTGATTTTAGTTGACATGTGATTCTTACCAAACCAGGTTGCTGCCTCTGAAGCACTCAGACTAAACTGAGACTCTAGAAATTTTGGGCCAAATGTGGACATTCCAGCTATGAGCGTGGCCTCTGTGGCACCAGCGAGACACAGAAAGATGAAGGTAGGGTTCCTTAAAAGAAGCAGCATTGACCTAAAGAGAGAAAGGGAGTAAAAGGCTTTATTCAGTCATTTCAAAAATCTTGCAAACAACTCATAACTTTCTGAATTTTACAGTGTAATTCCATGTAAAAAATTAAAAGAAGAAATTCAATCATTAAATGTACTTGCAGAAAATATAATATTAATAATAGACCATTTTTTAATACTCTTAAGCAAAAATGCATTTTAACTCATTACTACAATACAACAGGATGGTTTTTTTTTAAACTTCCATTTGGTTCTGGTCCACCCAAAATATTGTTTTCTTAAGTGAAAACATTGTCTTGCTTGAGTCTGTATATGTACAGATCAAGCACAAATAATCCAAAAGAGTTCTAAACAGATTTATTGGTGGATTTTGATGTGAGAGGACAAGAGGAGATGGACTTTATATTAGGAGAATTTTTTTTATGGATTATGGACTGGTATTAAAGTTTTAAAGTATTTAAATTATGATGTTTTAAAGTTAAAATGCATTAATTATGGTCACATTAGATTAGACCAAAAGCTGGCCAAAAATTGTTTCACAAAGGACCTAAATTAATCCTTTTTAAACTATGTAAAACATGCATTTTAAATTATTCTATAAACATTTTAAGTTAAAATGCTTAAATTAAATCTACTCCAACATTTCAGTTTTATAGATAATCATGTCACGATATAACAGCATCAACTGCCAGCATTAATTTGTGCTTTTTTCTTTTATTGGGGTCAAAAAAACAATTGATGAAATGCGGCAATTGTCTTTCAGTTGCCTTTGAAAACAAGACAGAGGAGACAAAAACAAGGTTTTAATGATATCTAGTGGAAACTTGTGGCCAGATGAAAACTAGCAAACCAAATTAAAAACGACAACCCAATAACTGGTACGTGGCAGTTTGTTGGATCTTTAAAAGTAAAGTGTCAGTGAAAAGTGCTAATTTCCTGGACCCTTAAAAATCGTCTAGGGACTCATCACCCATCTGAATTCGCTGAACTTGTCAGGCAAGAAAACTACAACCTCAGCTACTCCCCATCAATGAAGTGTCTAAATATAAACATGACGATACAACACATGATAACAGACAGTGAAATGCGGTATATAATCACACAAGTATGGCTTTTAATATGTTTGGAAAACCAGCAGAGGAAACAAACCTTCCTCTCTCTGGCCATATGTTCATACCTAGGAATATCCTTTACTGTTTTGCCAAACTGAGGATCAGTTGCAGTGATCTGACTGCCATCCTTCAGCTGGTGGGCCTCTGACACCCGCATAGCCACATACCGCTGAGAGCCTACAAGATATAGAAAGTGAGACTGTTATTCACACTAATACTACACTGTACTGCAGTAACTTGTCTTATTTTAAATCAAGCTTGTGGCACCTGGTAGCTGTCGTGGGTAACCCAGTATAGGCAGAGCGATAATCAGAGCTGCTGCTCCTCCTGCCAGGAAACCAATCCACCAAGCTCCCACCCACAGTGGGTTTTCAGGGGACAGCTCTGTCCTAAGAGAGAGAGAGAAAAAGAGAGAAGTTAGCTTCAGGATGTGCAACGTTTAGTATTTAAAACAAATTATCATGTTTTTGTTATTACTGTGTGTTTGTCAGATTTCAATCTGTATTCTTCATCATGGAAGTCTCCTATTTATGTAGTCATATTTTGGGGTATTTATATTTTAGATACATGCAGGACATCTGTGACACTGGAGCACAAAACCAGTCATATCCAAAAATACATTGTATGGGTCAAAATGATCACATTTTCTTTTATACCAAAAATCCTTAAGTAAAGAGCATGTTCCATGAAGACATTTTGTAAATTTCCTAACATAAATATATCAAAACTATTTTGATTAGTAATATGCATTGGCAAGAACCTCATTTGGACACCCTTAAAGGTGATTTTCTCAATATTTTTGCACCCTCATATTCCAGATTTTCAAATAGCTGAATAGTATGAAATCCCGATTAATCCTGCCTAACATTAAAGTTGTTAAATATAAACATAAAAATATTTAAAAAAATTGAAAGCTATCAATTTTAACATTAACTAGACTTAAAAAAGCTAATTTAAGTGAACTTAAAACAATCATATACCCATAATAATAAATTGAATACAGTTAACAAATACTAAATTGTAACTTACAGTAAATATGTTTTTTCTTTTGTTATTTGATTAACAGACATCACAGCTGGGTTATTAGGTTATTTTGCTGCAAAAACTTTAAAAGCCTACCAATTGTGAAGGCCTTTTCAGGAATAATTCATCCAAAAATGCTAATTCTGTCACTGCTTATGTAATATATATACATCTGTGAATTATAGATATAGCCTAAAAATGAACTTTTTCATCTTGGGAGCGAGGTACTTTTTTTTTTTTTTTTTTAAAGCATTAATTTGCTGAAATGTTTATTTCCTTTCTCATTAACCACTTACGTTTGGTTGATTTCTGTGTAGATATTGAGAAAGAATCCACCCAGCAAGTATCCAGCCGCAGGTCCTACAATGGCAGCTGTGTAGAAGATCCCTGAGAAAACGGTACAAAGCATATCAAGTCTATGTGGCTCCCTCCTCTGCCCCTGAATTATATGAAAGCTGATATGGTTTCACACACTGATTCATGTTTTTGATGAAAAGACACAATAAGATGCAGTATGTCCAGTGCCTATGTCTGGAGAGGGGCAAACAGGGTAGCGATTGTCCTCAATGGCCTTTGAAAACTGGACATTGGGGAGAAAACAATGGAAGGAGGTTTTATTGATGTCTGAGGTGGAAACTAGTGGCTCTCACTGATAACAGAAAAAGAAAATGACTAGGTGTGTCAAAGCCTGAGTGGGACAAACTGACAGGGTTCAGCGAGGGCAAATATTCTTGAGGGTTCTGCGTGTGATGAAAAAGACGGATCACATGAACGGATTTTAGAATATAGATTTGAGTGCTCGAGTACTTTTGAAATCAGCTACACATAAACAAACCCTCCGGCAAAATCAGGTCCTATTAATACAGGGATGCACCGATATTAAGGCCCCAATTTAATTCCATTTTCGTGTTTCAATTTAGAGCTTCATTTCCCCCATGTTCTGATATCATTTTTGTGGATTCTGTGTTTTTATCATCAAGGGATTGTACTAATCAAATGAATTTTATTAATAAATTAACCACTTAATCAGTTAAGTGAATGTTATATATGGCAAAGGTAATATAAATGTAAAAATAGGGAAAATGGCCAAGCAGAACAAAGTTTCTAATAGCAGCACAATACAGTGCATATCTTCATGTTTTTATGGTGTCATCACACTCACCTATATATACAGGTGCGTAGTTTGACTTGACATTCTCATCTAGGTAGGTGACCCCGAGGGTGTACAAAGGGGTTGCTCCGACCCCATGGAGAAACTGGCCCAGCATGAAGACGTAACGGTAAGCCGAGAGCCCACCTTCTTCGCCGACACATGTCTCTGTGTGATTGGCCGAGCACAGCCCCATGCGCTCTGGGACTCTCGCCTCATAGGGTGGTGTGGTGAAATGGGGCAGTGCAAAGACCAGAGAGCCAAGTGCCATGATGAGTACACCCCAGCCCAGCCATCGAGGTTTATGACCAGTACCACCAAAGTAGCTCACGAATGTCAGGCACACACAAGCAGCAATGTCATAGGAGCTCGCGATGAGTCCCGCCTGCAACGGCAACACATACAACAGTCTCTTAATAATGCTGAGGTGTACATTTATCCCAAATTGAATACTGTCTATCCTATAATGTGTAAGACTAATATTACCCATAAACCATTGTGATATGCAAGATGGTTGCTTTTGAATTGAAATTTTAATTTAAATTGATACAAAATGACAGTAAAGACATTTATTATGTTACAAAAAAATTCTATTTTAAACAAACGGTGTTATTGTGAACTTTCTATTCATCAAAGCTGAATGAATGTTGTTCTATTCCTCATTTTGCCATCACAGGAATAAATTAAAATAGTTTAAACTAAATTAAAATGGAAAACAGATATTTTTAAAATTGTAATAATATTTACAATATTACAGTTTTTATAGTATTTTTAAATAAAATTACTATACTACAAAAATGTGTCAAATCGATATTGTCAAAAATGGACTGAAAAGACTGGTCAGGTGAACAGTAATATTTCATAAAAAATAATATAAGTAAAATTATACGTCTTTTGAACATATAATGATCCTTTTTAATGCATTTTAGACGGCAATGCAACCATACTATACTGTAATTCTTGCAGATTCCAAATATCAGATAATTAATTGTTATAAAAGATAAGCAATTTCTAAATTAATTCAAAATAAAAGACTAAAAAACTCAAATGAATAATTTTAAATGCTACTGTACAAGTGAATTTAAGCATCACAGCATCATAATGTACAGCATTAAATTAGATATTTATGTTGAAATTATTCACCCCAAGAAAGTGAAATACTGTCATCATTTATTCATCATCCACTTTGTTTCCTCTGCTGAGTATCAAAGAAGGCATTTTTGAACAATGTTGATAACAAAACGGTGGTAGCCATTGACTTTCCCATTTTTATTCCCAAAATATTTTCCCCATGCTATGGAAGTCAACGGTCACTAACAACTGTTCGGTTACCAGCATTTTTTAAAATATCTTCTTTTGTATTCAATTGAAGAAAGATCTTCATACAGGTTTTTTGACATCTCAGGTGGGAGTGTTTGATGTCAGAATCTAATTATTTGGGTCAACATGGGATTACATGTTGTACTAGCAGCTTTAAAGATGAGCTTTAAGTGAACATTAGATGCTGGCAAACATAATCTGAACATAAAAATAGAGAAAATGAGCACGCACAATTAAACATGTAACGTGCAATATAAATCAATACTAGCAAAATAAAAAATAAAACATCTAAGGTATTATATATAAGTGGGATGGTACCGATGCACACTATTATAACTACACAAGTTTATATTAGATTGACCTGGTAGCTGCGCAGGTCAAAACGTCTCTCGATGGAGGTGATGACGGTGTTGATGAAGCCATTGATGATCATGCCCTGGAGGAAGGAGGCCACACAGAGGAAAAAGAGAACCCAGCGTGGAGTGTTGAAGGTCTGGATACACCGTGGAGTCAGTGCTCCCCATCCACAAAGATTCTCTGAGTCTGTCGGAACAAACTTTATCCCAGTGGGTGGCTCTGTGAGGTCAAGCCCCTTTTTGCCTGTTTTGTGGAGCACAGTGTGGGCATCTCCAGATGGCCTGCTTGGACCAGAGCCCTGGGACTCCACTGGGCTAGGAGTGTCCAGGCTGGGACCCAGTGGACTGTCATGTAGGACCAAGAGCTCTTGCTTGGAGCTAAAGGAGGTGTCATTGTTCAGCAGGTGGGGCATGGCCCCAGCAGGGGGCACTGTGACAGACTTTGTGAAGAGGAAGAAAACTAAACTTTTCCACAGGGATCACCGATGCTGTGTGTAGATTTGCAGAGTAATACGATGGCAGGATCCCTTAATGGAGTTTCTTAAAGTTGAAACTGAAGTCATACAGATTTAGGAAAACAAAATTCTGAGTGAGAAAAAGTGAGAAAGAGACACTCAGTTAATAAGTCTGTAAGCAATTTGAATTCACACATTTAAGTTATTAAACTCCAAAAACAAACCCATTCAAGCCTGTTTCCACAACAAAAAAATTATAATTGTGACTTTTCATCTCAAAATTGCGAACTTTGTTGCTCAAAATTCTGAGAAGGTATCAGAATTAAGAAAGATATAAACCAAGAATAAAATAGCAATTCTGACAATTTTCTGAGTTTAAATTGTGCAATTCTTACTTCCACCACAGAATAAAAATAAATAGATAAAATTGTAGCTTCTTTTTTCTCACAATTAAGGGTTGACCGATATGTGTTTTTCAGGGTTAATGCTGAGTATTGGATTTTAAGACCGATAACCAATATTTTGAACCAATATATATATGGCTGGTGTAAAAAATGAAAATGTCAAAATTAAGAATAACTAGGGCTCTGACAAAAACATTCTGAATTTCTTTTTAAATTATAATTAATTCTGAATGATTATATTGGCAAATCAGTTCTAAAAATGGCAGATAGCAATAACTTTTATGGTTTATCAGCACCGATAATCTGCCAGGCCAATAATCATTAGTAATATTCTTCTCAGAATTCAGAAAAAAGTATGAACTCACAACTGAGATAAAAAGTAACAATTACCTTTTTTTTTTTTTTTTTTTTTTATTTTGTAGCAGAAACAGCTTCCATACTCTCAGAAAAAAATGTACCTATAGAGGTATCTTTTAAGCAACACCTTTGTCCCTTAAGGGTTGTTCTTTACTCCCAAAGGATTCATAGTAATACTGTGAGATTATTATTACCTTAAGGGTACATATTATTACTCTAAGGTACTAATATGCACCTTTTATGACAGTGTACCAATTAAAAGGCATAAAATCAGTTCTCTTTATCCAGTGAAGTCAACCGTGACCTCCAAACAAACCCTAAAAACTCTAATGAGCAGGGATTAGTTCTGCATGCCATCTACGGTCCACAAAGCACTCTTTTGGGACAGACACCTGGCATGTTAGACTCACTGTGGTCTCCGTGGCAACCTTTATGTCACCTTTATGAGTGAGCTGACCCACGGAAACCCACAGAACCGCTAGGAGATTTTGAATATTCAAAATTATGTTTTAATTCATGTTGCACACACACACACAGACATTCCACACATGCAGAGGTTAAACAGCATTGCATTCATTCAGTGCTACACCAAAAGCTGCATCAAAATTTTTTGCTACCAATATCTGTACCTTTACAGTGTGAGTTCAGAGGGTGTTTTCAATTCATTCTCCACTGTAGTTGTTTAGACACCTAAACTATCCTAAAAAGGCATAAAAACTAAAAGAACTATTTTAGGCAAGTTTTTACCCCATGCCCCAAGACCATTAGGAGATTTTCAAACTTGTAAGTCTTAAACTGTACAAGCTCAATTTAAGTTAATAAGTTGCAGACATACATTCTATGAAAGTTTATTAAATTGAATACTGCATTTATATGCACTTACTTCGAACTATAGTGCATATAGACCCTACTTGTGTGTTGGTTATAGCGCCAACAACTCATTAACCAAAGTTCCTTGTACGTGCATCTCTGATTCAGATTTGGTTTTTAACGCATCATTTCCAGAAGCTTTATGATTCATGCATTGACATTGTAAAATAATTTATGCCTATTATTAGAACAAAGTTCACTCTATAGAATTGCACCCATGCAAAACATAATAGAAAAGCATTTCCAGTTGTCTTATTGCACTTGGCCGACGCTTTAAACCGAAGCAAGTTCCAGTGCAATAAAGTTACACTGTACATTTTATGAGTACATGCATTCCTTAAAAATGAAACTTAGGACCTAAATGTTACAAAACACAAAAACATGACATATTACAGCCAAGAACTGCATTCCAGTATTGTCACACTGAAAGAATAGCAACCTACCTCGGTTCCTCAGATACTTCATTGGTCTAAAAGGGTCTGCGGGTTTGATTGTGCAAGCAATCAGAGAGAAAACAAGCAGCATGAGAGACTAGAAGCAAGCAAGACAGCCCCAAAATAGGGAGTTACTCCAGACTTTTATTCCTTCACATCTATCACTGAAGCAGCACAGTCCTGCCCACTGTATCTACCTGATGATAAGCACCTCAGAAGTCTTCTTAACCCATTCACACTGCATGAATACTACAAATAATGTTTGTTTTTCAATTTTAATATTAGATGATACTTTATATAACTATGTAAGTGCATGAAAGTTAGGGATTCATACTTATTTGTGATAAATGCACAAGCTTCTTATGTATATAAATCATGCAACGAAACCATACACCAGAATGGGTGTAATCACATGGGTGCAATTACAGTCAGTTAAGAAATCTTATAGTTTAAAGAGAACAGTACAATGAACAAACAACAAAAGCAAAATGAAAATCCCCAAGCCAGACTCTTTAGCATGCATCTATGACTAATGGACACATGGTTGAAAAGCTGTGCAGTTAAGAGTATTTGTGGTGCGGCTAAGGCTGTGTGAGCATTTCTCAGCTCTATCTTCAAAAGAGCTTTTGTTCATGCTTTGTTACAATGAGTTTAATAAAAAAAGGCTAATTATTTGTTCTTGTGTTCTATGAACGCTTTCATTTCTAATTTTAAACATGTGATCAAATGGAGGGAAGGATAACATCAGCGAGAGCTAAGAGTCTCAGGGTGGGAACACACGTTTGTTGTGGAGTGCAGGTTCCTTCCCTTTTCTTTGTACTGCGCTGGATGGTCATATGGTGTGATATGAATTTCACAGAAAAAAAACCAACAAGGAAACAAAGCAAGACTGCGAGAACAGCACTTTCACTCTTGTTTAGGATTTCTGGGAAGGAAGCGTTATCTGTAAAGCATTCACACAAACATCTATTTTTAAAAATTGCATAATGCTGATCTAGGTGCTGGGTGTGAATGGTTAATTTTAGATGTGTTTCTTACAATATGCAAAAAAAGAAAGAAAAAAGAAAAACATTTAGAAACAGATTAATTGGAAAGCACAATGGAAAAACAAGATTTTGGAGAATTGTTAAAAACAGAGTCATAGGTTTTTGCAAACAAACTTTTCACATTCACTATTTACTTTGGGTTTTCTTTCAGTAAACTCCCACATTGATTATTACTGATAGTAAGTAAAGTAGTACCTATGTTTAGATAGTGAGTTAAGGGATCTAAACATGGTCAAGCACAATAAGGCATTAATATGTGCTTTATATAGTAAGTATTAATAAACAAATAATATGCTACAATGCTAGTAATTGGGGCAGTCGTGGCCTAATGGATAGGGAGTTGGACTTGTAACCCAAAGGCCGTGGGTTCAAGTCCCAGGTCTGGTGGGGGGGAATGAATAACCTTCAATACCACAACTGAGGTGAGACCCTTGACACCCGGGTGTGTGTTCATGGTGTGGTTGTTCACTTCTCACTGCTGTGTGCGTGTGTGTGTGTTTCTCCGTCTCTTGTCTGTTTTCACTATCCCCCAATCTCTGTGTGTGTGTGAATGAGTGAGTGTGAGAGTCAGTGTAAGTGTACATGTTACATACTGGCACAAAATTAGCAATTAATACCAACATCTTGTGCTTTCCATTGCAAATATGTAACTGAACTGCTGGGAGGAGAGCAGTACATCTCATGCTCACTGGTATTGCCGGCCTTGTGCCACTTGTTCAAAATTATGGAGTCCACAGAGGATGATCCAGCCTACGTAGTTAAATTCAAAAATGATTTTACCTCAGACCTATCTAAAAGGAAGGAGAGCACTAATCTCACATGGCTGAAGATCGCTACTGCAATTGACCCAAGGTTTAAAGACCTAAAGTGTCTTCCCAAAGATGAAAGAAATGAGGTGTGGACTTCAGTAAGCAAGCTGTTAATGGCAGAGAGTCCTGGAAAACAAGAGTCTAAAGAGACAACAGACCAACAGCCGCCAAAGAAGAGAAGGATCTCCGTCTTGCTGGTTTCATCTGATTCAGAGTCAGATGAAGAGGAAGAGTCCATAGAACAATCTTAACCGATTATGCCTTAAACAATTGTTTGTATTCATTCCTTTATTATTTTTATTTTCCAATTTCCATATTTGCAATGCTTATATTTTGAAATTTTTTTGCAGTCCACTTAGAATCCAACATGGAAATCATTTTAGTTTAATTTTAATTGATAAAAATACTGAAACTTTCCATCTAAAAGTCCTTCCTTGGTCTTATCCATATTTCTTTGCACGTTGAACACACGTCAGCCACAACAGGAAATAAAAAAAACTGCAACCGTGTTAATTGCGCTATTTTTTTTTACGCGTTAAATATTTCACATTACTTGCATGCGTTAACGCACTAATTTTCACAGCACTAATATATATATTATCCAAAGCATCTAAAGACATACAGAAAGATATTGCGAATAAAGCTTCCTATAATATGTTCACCTCTTTCGAATTATGGCAAAGCTTGTCAACCAATCAGAGACCTGCTTTGCTGTTATCCTGCACTATCACTCACTGAAAAGCTATTAAAAAAACAGCCTAGACACAATCCAAAACTCAATATCAGTTGGGAGATAAAAGTTAAAGCGAGCTAGCTTTATGAGGTGATTTTCTAGTAACAGTTTTATTCCCCACTGAACAAGTAATCTAAATAGTGCCTGTACTCAAAAATGTCTGTACATAAAAGATTATCTTCCACTGAGACTTGCATTACCAGGGTTTTGCTGCATGGCCTTGTGGATTGCAGTCCAGACCTAGTGATGTGATGGAAGCAGACAAGGGAAGTCTCTGGCCCAGTAGCGACAGCTGATCTTACTCCATCCTGCATAGATAGGAAAACATTTAATTCATGCATTGACCACAGAGAAATCAGCATGCAAACATACGTACAGAAATGCAAATATGAAGTTTTCATGCAAAGCGGGTAACCATGGTAAACTATCTGTTACAAAACTATGCCAAGCCCTTACACAATATGCTACTGTATCTCCTGACCTGAACCTCTTTGGCTGATGAATGGATAGAGAGATGATTTACAGTTGTATCATTTACTGCATGCGTGTTGTATATGTTGTGCTCTTAGAAGCATGCATGCAGACTGAGTGTCCTATATCTCCAGGGGCTTGTCTCATCATTTAGCAGTAAACTTGTCTGTGCATAGGTGTAACCAAGTGGAATGAATGACCTACAGAAACAGCCAATCAGTTTCTCTGCACTCCAGGTTTCGCCTCTGGCACAGGAAAATGTGGGTTAACAGGCTGTCATAACAAGATTGTAAAAACTAGCTTTGCATGGATTGCCGTAGATCCAGTGGCAGCCTTTGACCTGAAGTGTAACATAAAAGTCCATTTTGGAGAAATGCATTTATTTATTTGCTTCTATTCTATTTCCACAGTATACTTTTAAAGTTCAAGACAAAGGTCACCGTCAAGTTTAAGACATTTTTTTAAATAATTGTTCTAAAATTACACAATGTTGTTTTAGTATAATGTAGATGCTATTATGATTTTTATATGGTTTATGGTTGCTATTTAATATTTTAATAAAGGTATATTTTTATTTAAATCTTTGCTGTGTGTTTTTGTTATTTTATTAGTATTAAAAATAGGGCTTTTTAATGTTTAAATATTTTAAAAAGAACATTTCTTTTATTTCTAAAAGAAACTTGAAAATGTTGCCTTGACAACTGCCTGACATAAGTTATTTTTTTAACAGTAACTTTTTTATTTAATTTCAAATAACGTTTTGTTTTTAATGATTTTAGTCAAGTCTAAATTAAATCACAATATTTGTTGGCCAAACATTTGATTTATTATTGAACATTTTTTGCAGTTTCATTCATACATGGTACATTTTTTATGGTGTAAAAGCCTGTTTAAGGCAACCTCATTATAAAATGTGCCTATAAAGAAACTGATAAACCTGTGATTATGATTCAAGGCTGGTTTGTTGTCATTACTGGAAAAAAAACAACATTCTGTTTAATGCAGTAATAAATTACTCAAATATGTGGTGATGTATTAGAGTCATTATCAGTTGACCTGTCAGTACAGAGAACTGAGCATAGAGATAGAAGTGTCTTACCACACAAATGCCTTTACATGATTCAGATATTTTAAACACACAGACATAATTACCATTGGCTCAGAACAGCAGACCAGAAACAGGAACACACCATGTAATGCTATTAATGTTATTCAAAACAAAAAATTATTAAAAGTGATCATACCATCTAAACAGATTAGCAGAGGGTGTAGTACTGTATAGTAGGGCTGGGCGATTTAATCGTCGATTTATTCATGCGCATTTCGTCAGTGAAGCCGGTTCTTTAATTAGCGGGAAATCAGCTGTTTTTAAAATGAGCAGCAGTTGATACACAGAGCCGTAGATCACTGACTATGCAACTATGGTTGCAAAAAACTTATATTATTTGCTTTCCTAAAAATAAGCAAAAGGGAACTATATACAGTAGTAATTAAATAACTAAATAATTAGGTGTGTTTTTCTGTGTAGATGTGTGCAGACCAGGGGCCTGTACCATGATGGTGGCTAAACAAACTCAGAGTTACAGGATTAGTTTTGGGTTGACAAATCCAA
>JAUMHE010000080.1:6629959-6640396 GCA_032359235.1 Enteromius mattozi
TAGCCGTGCAGCGCAAGTTACCATGGCAATGAACACCAATTGAAGCCGAGTTTCTTTCATGGTACCTAAAACCCAGGGTTGGTGCAAACTAATCCTAAACCTACCTGGCTAGCCAGCTAATCCGGCTTCATGGTACAGGTCCCAGGCCATCTGTGGCACGTGGATTCGAGATTACTTATAATCCCAATTACCAGTCATGTTACACACGAGGCATGGGCACTATGTAATTCTAATAGCCTATAACAAATGAACAAATTTAACTCATCACACAAGAAAGCATGAAATCGATTAGAGTTCATTTAAAAAAATAAAAAAACGATTCGGCGGTTCTACACGTCACCACGTAAATAAACAGTCTGCGTGATCCGTTTCAAATGAACCAACGTTTCATTCGGACTTGCCAAATGTTGTCCTCAAATAGCCTCAGATATCTGATGCTGGAAACTACATTGGCGCTGTTCAGAGAAGCAAACGCTTAAAATATATTGTGCACCCCTGTTATTCCTTCCGCCCATACTAAAGCTTTTCGAGGATTAAACATCACGATGTGGGGTTCGTCACATTATAACACATTAAAATCGCCCCTAGTCGATATATCAACACGCTATAATAGCTGTATTTTAGGATGCGTGTCATCATGAAGTGATCTGTGGTTTGTGTTTATATGAGCATGTGTCTCCATTGGCATGCTGTAAACAGGTGGAGGAGGAAAAACGCAGTCCAGACTCATTTATGAGTCTTTGTCGTCTGAACTGCACTTCATGTCTGAGCATTAAGTACCGTGTAATAACCAGACCTACGGAGGCAGCGCGTGTCATCATCATCATCATCATCATCCATATGTCTGGCTGTGGTTACTGTCTGGCCAGTGCTTCTTTACTGCATCCCCTCACACACAGTTATCATACTGTCACATGGTGCTGTTCATTCATCACTGTCTCAACATGGAAGTATCATGAAAGCTACTCACGCTGCTGAGGATTTAAACGACTCCTGCTTTTCCGGCAGATCTTGTAATTTCGTTTCACGTTCGCGTTTATTGTCTCTCCCAGGGTAAATCCATAAAAGCTGGGGATGTTACAAAATGTTGAGCTCTCAGATTAAGCAGCTGTAACCCAATGAGAATCCGCCCCCCATGGCGTTATGCAGCTGGACCAATAGTGTCATCCGTCCTAACGGCTGCGCGCAAGTATGTGAGAACGTCTTTACTGCTATGATCGCAGCTGCATCCTCTTTAAACAGCAGGTTTGCTTTGACTAATGCACGCAGCGCACGCTCCACGTTTCATTCATATTTTTAAATGTAAAACTAAGAAATTCTATGCACTGAAAAATAAAAGAAAGTATTTTTAAGGAATGTGAATTAGGCCTACTTTATTTTGTAGTCTATGGTAGTAGTAGGCTATTTATTAGAATGTATTATGTTAACGTAGTCTACTATTTAATAAAAATCTAAATAATAATAAACGTTATTTTATAAAGCATCTTTAAAAATGACTTCTTTCTGTATTGTATTAAAGTCGTTTTTATTATTTAAATAGCCTACAATGAATTAAACCAAGTGATATAGCTAATATACTATTTTACATACTTAACAGAAGATACTTACATCTGTTCCACAATAGCATTAAAATGTGGTTGTTTTTATATTGTCTGGCTTCCTAGATGATCATTGATCATTGACTACATTTTTTGTGTGCTGCTCTTGAGTCCTCAGACACAAAAGTCCTCACCGTTGTTAAGCAAAATCCTTTTTTGCTGCATTTTAAGCACATTTTAGTTGTGTCCTACATTGAACTATTACAAACAATACGAAGATACATTGATAATCAACACAGTAAAATCTAATTGACCGTTCACAAAGAGCTTGATTGACAGGCGTTCTGACCAATCAGAGTATGTATATTATGTGCCGCCGCTGCTGTCTGCCATCTTGCCTGACATAGAAATTCATGTTGAAACCATAGACGCCCCATTGGATGTATAGACTTTTATACCTATTAGGTTCAAATATGTACACTTTAAGTACTAATATGTACTTTTAGGTACCGAAATGGACCCTTTAGGTACAAACATGTCTCTTTTGAAAAGGTACCGCCCCATTGACAGCCTTTGTACCTTTATTTCTGAGAGTGTATATTGAACGTTTTTCAGAGACAGTAGTACAGAAGCCCAGAGTATAAGCAGAATGGAGGATGTTTCCTTTGGAGAGTGGTTTTACTTTAGAGACTTAACACAACTTAAAATAGTGGAATACAATAGTGGATGCCTTTTGTTTTTCCGGGGTAGGAATGGAGTTTTACAAGTATGTGGACGAACGTTTTTTTAAACAAGGCCCAGTTCGACGATGGATTTGCACATTGTTTGATACTGAAAGATGGAGCGGTCTCAACTATTAAAGATCCGGTCATGGGACAGAACTGCAGACGGTAAGTGCTCTGCGGTCATATGTCTGTGCTTTGTTGGCAATCGGCCCCTCACTCTTTTGCTCCGCCCCCACATGGCACACCTCTAGGAGCTCGACTTTTTTCGGAGAGAATTGTAAAGCTGTATCTTTCTTTTGTAAATATGATAAAAACTATTTTGGAGATATGAAGGATGCAGTACTACTCTATAGGTACTCAAGATGAGATTGGGTGAAACTGTGTGTGTTATGCCCCCTTTAATTACACAGTGCCATTTTACAGTGACACTAAAGGAAAGCTTGTGAAAATAAAGCAATAAGCCCCGAGAAGTCATGGTTTACAGTGAATTTATAACAGCTATTAGGCACCGCACAAAACAAGGACTATCCATTTTATAAAATTACTTTTGAAATATTATATAACTAGTTAATAGAAAATTATGAATACACATTGTAAAGAAAATTTGCCTACATTGCCACTATAACGTCATCTGGAAAATCATAAAATGCAAAAATTGCGCATGCTTTAATACACAGGGTAAAGGTTGAAGAAGATCTTTTGGCTGTGTTAATGGATAGCAGCATAATTCAATCTTCTCTGAAGATGGAATTTGTAAATGAGAAAGCTGTAGTGTCTAGAAAAGTTTACACTGCATTCTTGGATCAATTCCTTGAACAGTGTGAAGTGGATGATGAGCGAGTTCCTAGACTGAGACCAGATTTCTCTGAAGCTGAATGGAAGGCAGTAGGAAGGATTTGGATAAAAGGATTACTTGATCTTAGTGTACTGCCAGTAAGGTGCTTTCATTTTAGCATGTATGCATGGTAAGTCAATGACAATGTCCTGATGTCATCTTTACACAACTACCTCTCTTTGACTAAACAAACTGCCGTTGCAAAGGCTTGTGAAGGCACACTAGAGGAATGTGATGAAGATGATTTGCTTGACCTCTTTACAAGAATGGGCTCCCATCGCATCCCTCCAAAAACACCATGAAAGTTGCTATCCAAAGAATGACTCTCAAAGCAATTCTTCAAGAGCTCAAGTATGTAATAGATTGTTTCTCCAGAGCCATGCCATTTGCACTGCTGAAAGTACCAGACCATGAAAGTCTAGTATGACACAAAGAAGGCCACTGTCAAAAAAGTGTCACAGCTACTTCAAACAACACAGTGGATTTGTTTAAGGAAGAACAAATGGTATTCAGTCATCTGCAGCGTTATCGCAGAAATACTGACCAAAACAGAACCATTTCTACGGTTCTGCACTGGTTCTTCTGTTATACGTGCTGATCAAATCAAGGTAAGCTTCAATGCAGAATCTGGCCTCAGCAGAAGACCGGTAGCGCATACCTGTGGAGCTACTCTTTATTTTTCTTGTACATGCAGTTCTTACCCAGACCTCCACACAAAGTCAAAATTCTATGTAGTGATTACTTTGAAACAGGCATCCTGTGAATTTGCTGGTCAGGAATCTGTGTAAAGGAATCTGTGTAATTTTTATGTACCTTGTGAAAAAAACCCAGCATGCTGCAAACAATAGCAGTTTTTGGATAACTATTCATTTAAATGGCCCTTATATGATTACTTTGATTTACATTTGACTGTCATAACATTCATTTAATATTCAAATAGCTGTAGAGTTTTCCTGCAAGTGGTCAGGTTTGTTCTCTTTGAAAGCATATCATCAGTGCTGTTAGTACCGTTTAATTGTCATTTGATTTCTTGTTGTGTTTTGTTTGTACAAAATAAATTTCAGTATATTTTGAAATTTATATTTCAAGGTATTCATCATATGCAATGACACTTTTGTTGTTAGTATGGAAATTACACTGAATCATTTTTTGTTAATGTAACCACGTGATGTGGCCAGGTTTGTTTTGTTTTAAAATATATTCTTTAGCCATTAATATTGCAGAATTATGATTTAATTGTTATGCATTCTTTTTATAGTAAAAAAAAAAAGAAAGTTTAATATTTTAAAATATGGATTAAATTTTCGTTAGGCTATTCAAACTTTTTGAATTGAAACTGTACTTTTAACACACATTTTGTATTGTCTACAGAACCGTGCCTTGAACTAAGCACTGACCGTATTTCTTTATACATCAGTCTGAGCTCAAAATAAAACTCTATGAACTGCTCTATTATTATTGTACAGAGCTATCTGTACCACTGGAAGCGTAAAGTAAACAGGAAGTGTTTATTTGAGCTCGACTGGTTATGTGTTGGGTAAAGCCAGAGAACACAAAAGTTGCAAGGGAGTGCTAATATCTTTGGGAGAGAATGCAAATATCTTTGCAAGGGAACGCAAAAGATTTTAAAATGATATTTTCACAATTTACTCTTGTCCAACAAGTGTCAGGTGTGTGAGCCACGCCCCCTCCAAGCGGGACCTAAAACACACACACACCCCACAAGCGCATACACAGCCTAAACTGGAACATCACTGCCCCCATCCTGGATTTGTTGTGTTTTGTGTTTATCTAAAAAAAACCACAAGCCTAAAACAGAGGCAACTTAGTAAATACAGTTCTTATTTATTTATTTTACTGAAGCAAAAAAAATTATCCAGCATCACAACAACAACAACAACCGCCCCTTTAAATCAGTCTTTCATAGCACTGTGGTGTGTTTTGGCCCAAGCACTCTTCTTTGCGGAACTGCTTTAGTTCAGCTACATTGCAGCAGATACCTTTTCACAGCACTGTACATATTGAATGTTGAATCCATGCTTGACAAACTGCTGTCTCAACATCTCCACAGGCCTCTTGCTTTGCGACTGATGTTCTGGAACACAACAATGCTCTTGTTCCATTCAAAATAAACTTGATCACCCACTTGAATGTACTCAGACTTCAATTTAAAAAAATGTTTGGACATTCAAAGAACGTAAGTTGTCCCATGAGGACTATTAACAATCAAAGCACAATAGTGATAAATATAGAAGTATATTGACATAGTAACTCTTTAGTTGTGTTTCCCAGCTTCTGGGAGAGGATGAGAGGCCATGATTTCTTACATGGTCAGTTAGGGTAATTGATTTAATCTCCTGTCCGTTGCATTTCCTGTGTTTGCTATTAACCAAATAATTTCAAAAAACATATGTGCATTTAAAGCCTTGTTTGTTGTGATTGAACAAATGGTGTTTTGATAGGTTCCTGATACATTAAAGTTTTGGTTGGCTGAATGAACTATTACAAAAACAGCGTTTTGAGGAAATGATTCACATGATTTGTAATTTGAATGAAATAAATGACCTATTTCTGTGGTGTATATTCCGGTTTCAATACACAATTCTCATGCTTTTCTCTGGAAGTAAGCTATTCTCAATAACCAACTGGCTTGATGCCACTACAAAGTCATTATTACCAGTGGGAAACTCAGAATTTTAGCTGCCTTCATGAACCGACAGTAATCATCAGTCAATTTGCAGGTGATACTACCTTTTTTATGAAGGAATTATCAGAGGTCCCAAAAATACTACAGTTAACACTTTTTCTGAGGCCTAAAAATCAATTTGAACAAGTGTGAATTAATGCCAATCCATCAGTGTCTCTTACGTGAAGCTTATAACATTCCTATAAAATCTAAAGTTGAATGCAAATTTCTAAAGAATCCACTGAAAACAAACTCATGAATGTGTGAAAAATAATAGATAAATGTCAAATTAAACTCAACTCTTGGTTATTGTGGGATATTAGCTTATTATGTAGAATATTTTAAATAAGATGGAAAGCATTTCAAGACTAATCTATGCAGCATACACAATTGCTATTTTAAATAGAGCTATTAAAAAAATCAGACAGATAAACTTTGGTTACATCTGGAAAAAGAGAACACATTACATTAAAAAAGTAGAGATCATAAAACAATATAAAGATGGAGGTTTACAAACTATTGATTTTGATTCTAAATGGAACCCTAAAAATTAATTGGTTGAAATCCAATTTAACATTTTATGTTCCTAGAGAGTCATTCAAGAAATTAGGAGGTATTGAGTTTCTACTAAGGTGTGATTTCTCTGTTCAATGTCTCCCAGTTAAAATATCCAGTTTCACCAACAGGTCTGGTTATACTGGAAGATTTTGTATAACCATAACAATACATCCTTTCGACATTGTAATATGGTACAATGACTTGTCAACTCGTAAGTACGAACGTCCGAGGAGGACTCTTTGCTTGAACTCAGCATATTTAGCAAATCCTTCATCCTTTATTGCAGTTGTTGAAATGAACACTAATGCCATCTGTCGGCACAGATTCACAACTGCAATAGAATGAACAAGTCAAGATCGAAGGCAGTTCGATAGGCTGCAACAGTAACTTATTACCATAAACAAAATTAATGTATTTATAAAAAAGAAAAGCACAGTTATTTCCGTCAGCTTAAGAAGCTTTCAGAAATGTTTTAGTTTACTTATTTTGGTATAACGTTACTAGAGTTAAATTTACATGCGCGTTACACCTTGTCTCGATTTAATGACGTCATCAGCGATCAAACAAACCGCGCCAGCTCTGCGAAAACAACAAACGGTAAAATGCAGTTGTGAAATCTGTTAACTTTACACATAACTCCACATAAAGAAAGAAACTTTACCGATGAACATACTCCACTGTCCTCTCATTGGCCATTTTGTTACTTTTGTCGAGTGTATTATTGATTGTAAGTGTGTTGACATTCCCCATCCTTTCGGTTTTGCTTACTTCCTTTGCCCAGGTGTAAACAACACAATAACAGACACATATAAGGTCATGTTCAGTTAAAGACCTCAGTTTAATATAAAAACTTATGTAAGTGTAAAATGTAAAAATCCTTATTTAGGAGACTGAGATCAGTATTATCAGATTGCGCTTAACCTCTTGGGTGCTATCAGCAAGGTTTGCTAGTGCTGACATATGTTATAAAGTTAATAACCTCATGTTTATGCAAACCGATCTGTGTACTGGAATATTTGCGTTAATATTAATTGTATGAATATTTAATACGTCCTTAGAATCTGTAAATATAGGTGAATGGAGTTGTAGTGAGCAAAGAATTCACTTGGAGAATGGAGAAGTGACATTAAACATTAAATGCCATTGTTGTTAGTATGTTATTAAGAACAACAAGCAGGACTCGGTTTTGTTGCCTCATGTATTTATCTATTTATTTTCTTTACAAGACCGATTAAACAGGCAGCAGTAGTTTGCACTCCATGTGATCGCAAGATCTGTGTTGTGTTGTTTATGCAGTCTAGTCACCACTAGAGGGCTCTCTCCATCGTCCCATTACAATACTGGAAGTGTAAGTTTCGCACAAGAAATGTAATGACTGAAGTGTATTTTTTATTTAAACAGTTCAGTGTAGGATTATTGGTATGGAAATAATTGTGTTAAAAAAAAAGATAAAGAGGCTGCATTACTAACTAGAGGCCAAAATGAACTCGGGTCATTGTAATAAACTAACAGATATTTGTGGCTGTCAGTCATGCTAATAAACTCCTGCTTAACTCCTACTGAATGCCTAAATGCAGACTGCAGTTGTAAAGAGTATCAGAACATTACGAACAGCATAAATTATACCTTCATAGTGCATTTGAACAGAGGAATAATTGGTGTCAAAATCAGAAGTGCTTTAAAATAACCAAATAAAGCAATTGCAACTGTAATTGTTTAGGCTAAATATTTATATATTGATATACCCCTGACATTTTTGTTTATGTAATGTTTTTTTGCTCTTAACCAAAAAAAAAAAAAAAAGAGAGAGTGTTTTATGTTAAAACCTTGATTGTGGATTTTTTTTGTTTTTCTACTTATTTATTAACTGAGGATAGACTGCTCATTTCTTTTTCAGGCCTATTAACCTAAGCTCCATCAGTTGAACTATTTTAAGTTAAAAGTAAAACAACAAAATATTAAAGTGTTTCCTGTATTAAATTCCTAATTTCAATATTTCTATAATGTGATTATTATTTTCAGTGCTAAGTATAATTTGTTTACTATTACAGTATTTATTCATATTTAATCAGCATGTTGTATTATTGTTAGATGTAATTTAACAAAGTAGTAACTTTTTGCTTTAATTCATTTTATTAGTTTAAATACTTCTATTTAGCTTTTCAGTTCTAGTAATTTTAGTGCTTAAATGTATTTATTTCAATATACATTTTTAGGTTTATTTTTAATCTAATATTATTCATATTTTATTTCAATCAGTGAACATTTTTTAAATGGTTTATAAACAAAAAAAAGGAACAACAGTGGTTGTATTATGTGACAATAGCAATTCCTCTTCGCCTGAAAAGGTGTAAGACTATTTTCTGAATGAACCTAAGTTGAAATACTGTTTTTTATTATTCATTAATTGGTTTAATATTTTTTCTAACAATATGGGGTGATATTATTAATCATGATATTATTAATCTGAAGGTTCCCATACACAGATCCGTGTCAACTTAAGGATGATATTTTTCTTATAAATTTTAGCAATCAGCGTGTATTATATCTGCCATTTAAAATGAGAACTGATGCCATATTTGCAAATAAATAACACTTTTGATCTAATAGGCCTAATTTACAAAAAATAGTAACGTATTGCAAGACAGAATATAAAAAGATATTTACCTGAAATCCACTGTAGCAAATGTCTTTTTATCATTTTTTAGCAATGAAGCAGCTTGACTCTGCAACGCCAGCTATACAAAATATCTGTAACAGTATCAAAATACTGGGACATATGTTTTAATGAGGTACTGCCTGGTACTGACGAAAGGCTAGAAACACCCCTGGTGAGGTGCTTATTTTCTAACAACAATATGTCAGGTTGTGATTTGGCTATGACATCATAACATACTCAGACAAGTGATGTGTTTTTGTGTTCGAATTGCATTGCTGTTGTATTTGCTTGTCTGTCGTGCTCTCGTTTAGATCCTAGGGTGTGCTAGTAGCATACATTGTCATCTCTCAGGCCAGACGGTGTGCTGTTCAAGGCAGACATTGATCCAGATCTCTGCTGCAGTCTTTTAAACTGATAGGCCCTCAGCACCACATATTCAGATTGAGAGAATTGTGTTTTCCTTTACGTGAAAATTTATGTCCTCACCTCTAGAAGTGGTTGTTGGCCAGTGTATGTATCTGTGTGAGTCTTGCATGGATAAATCTGATTTCCCTTTGAAGCATGTGTTACCCTTGCTTATGTAAAGTGTGTTAGTGACTTGTGAGCTAATTTGTCTTGTCCCCCCCATCACTTTCTCTCTGTCTTTCCTTTCTCTCTCTGCGCTGAAGGAAGGAGGTTATCCTTAAACTTATTAGTGCAGGTGCAGTGCATTGAAAATCCATTCAGTGCTGCTGTCACAGCAATTCTCTTCCACTGAATTAAGTGGGGTCAATCCAGCAAATCAAAAGATTACACTGGGCTCTATAAAGAGCAGGATGACATAAACATACTCACACATGCAAACACACTAACATACAAAGTGAATAATGCATTTAGTTGTTATGTGTGCGCAGTGTACCAGAAGTGAATAAGTGTGGATGTAGTGAAACGGTAACACTGTTGTATTTAGTATAGTGACCTTGAGTATAAATGTTGGGTTAGCATCTAAAAAGAAGTAGAATAATCAGACAAAAGTTTCATAATTTGCCATTTGGATATTCACCAAGGAAAATAAACGTCTGTTATTTACTCATCCTCATACCACTAATAATCTTGGCCACATCTCTAGAATTTGCTGTTGTTGAATACATTATGTAATATTAGCCTGGCCATATCTCTAGATATTGATATTGGCACTGGCAGTTAGGCTAAACTATACCACTTTTTTATTTAGTTACTTGCTTTCTCTCTCCCTCCTCCTCTCTCTCACTCTCTCTCTTTTTTTTTCTTTGAATTAATTACTTTTTTGATTTAAGTCTCTTATTCATTCAATTCAAATACTGTGAAAATGGTAGTATTGTGAAATATAAATACAATGTAAATACAATAACTAGGCCTAAACAAATGTAAATACTCATATATATATATATATATATATATATATATATATATATATA
>JAUMHE010000080.1:6645934-6666260 GCA_032359235.1 Enteromius mattozi
TCTTAGCTTTATTTCTTTGAAACATGCTATTTGAGAATAATTAGTATCTGCACTGTGACCTTTCAAAGGTTTGGGGTCAGTAAGATTTTATTGATTTATTTGTTTATATATTTTAATAATAATGTATTATTAATTTAGCAGAAAAATCAGCTTGCATCACAAAAATAATATATTAAAATAAGAAATATTTTAACTACAATATTTAACAAGTTTACTGTGTTTTACTATATTATAGATCAAGTAGTTGCAACCTTCTTTTAAAAATGTTACTGACCACAAAAAAACATCTTGATTGCAATAAGTGCAAAAAGCTATTTATGCTATTCACTCAAAGATTAAAAAGTAATATACTCTAAATATCTAAGCAGTGGTAGAGAGTTAGCCTTTGCCAACAAGATCGGATATTTGCTTTAAAAAAGTCATATTGAGGGGACAGGTGGAAAACAGCATTTGCTCACTCTTATGTTTGTCAAATGCACATAACATCACAATTGTTCACAACCTCTTTTTCTATAGATTTTCGTCTCTCTAACAGTTGTTGAGCGTGACAGTGTTCCTCTCATAATTCTCCTGTGCAGGTGTAACGAAGACTGCTTCTGCATAACTGATATTTTTCTATGCTGATGGGATATTCAGGGTGTTTATATATGTGCGTGTGCATTGACGTCTTTTATTTCACTGTCCTTGCTAAATGGGCCTGTCTGTAATGCACAAACAGCAGATCTATACTCTATAGATATACTCTTTTTATAGCTTCTATGTATACACAGATAGTTGTGTACGGAAAGTGCCTAATATTGAGATTCAGGATCAGATTTAAGAAGTGTGTGTTTGCTGTCAGTGGCGGCGGGCAGCTGGTGTGTGAAGGAGGACGGAGACAGAGGATAGGCAGCATTAGGGGAGGGGAGTGGCAGAATTTAGTGCTTGGTTACTTCACCAGCTCCCTCTCTCTGCTCCTTACTCCTTTAGGGTCCCGTTCTCTGAGAGGGAGTGAGAGCAGTGATGAACAGTTTTTTTTTTGTTTTTTTTTTTAACATTGACCAACCTTCGTAATGCAGCGCTGTGTAACTGTAGTTTAGAGAGCTTAACCATGCATCTCCAACACCTTCAGGAAATTTACCATGCAGAGGCAAATCAGAAACTCCCAGCTGGACTAAATCAACAAGATTATACTGTAGCAGAAGTCAAACTGATTGTGTGCAATTGTTTTTTAGGTCTTATGCTGAATTTATTTTATCATACAGTAAAACAGTAATATTGTGAAATACTGTATTGCAATTAAAATAACTTTTTCTATACTATTCATTTGATGGCACAGCTGACTATTCAGCGTCATTGCTCCAGTCTTTAGTGTCACATAATGCTTCAGAAATAATAAATAATACTATGTTGATTTATTTTGAATACATTTTGTTGCTAAATATTTTTTTGTACAAACTAGGGATTTTTTCAGGATTCAGTATATTATACAATATAGAAAATTGTTATACAGTATATGTAATAATATAATATTATTTTTTCAGTTTATAATTGAAGTGGCACTTAAATGCAAAACTTGTTTTCTTTTAATAATTTGCCAAAAAGCAACAACAGACAGTGTGTGTGTGTGATATGTGTTATATATATTTCTCTCTCTCACAGACACGCAAGCACACACACACACACAAACACACACACATATATGGTTTCCAAAACAATTATATCTTTTTAGTGTTAAAATGTCATTTAATTAGAAACAATGATCAGAAAAGGTGCCATCTTGAAAAAATGCACATAAAACTTTTTCTTTACCATTTGATTCACATAGTGACACTGGTCTAGGTGATTTTTGTTGGAAACGCTACATTTTTCTCATATTCACACAGGTGTCCTATAGCAGAATATCTGTGTATTTTATCACTTGTCTTACATTAACATTTGACAACCAAAAAGTGGCCATTTATATTTATATATACATTTATATACATCAGGGAGTTTCTATATTACGTCCAACTTTAAAACTAAATTCCTGCAGATGCTCTGGATTAATTTCCCTCAGTCTCTTTCAGTCTGTTTTATTCTCATTCTCTGTATCTTTTTCTCAGTATTGTCGTTCGGCTGCGGCAGAGTTCACTGTGTGTCCCTTCCAATGTCACTGTTCAGTTCTTTAGCTTTCTCTCTCTTCCCCTCTCTTTTTGTCCCACTTGGTCCCAAGGGATGCTTTGTCGGTGGCGGTCGGCTGAAGGACATACGTAGTGCTCTGCTCTCTTTCTCTCTCTCTCTCTCTCTCTCTCTCTCTCTCTCTCTCTCTCTCCTGGAGTCTGGAGTAGCTCTGTGTGTGTGAGACACATGATTCTCTGCTCAGTCAGGACCAGCTGTAGATGTACAACTCGATGATTACATTAGACATAGTCAAGAGGGTTTGTTTTCAGCTGTGTGTGTAGTTGTGATGTGACAGGCAGTAAACACGGGCTCAGCAGCATGTTTGTGTGTGCGTACATGTTCTAAAGATGTCAACATTTGAAGAGCCTTGTGATGTCAGGTGCTGTATGTTGTCTCAAAGTTGCACGGAAGTTTGGTGTTGACCTCAATAGTAAGGTTGAATTTTTATTAGGGGGAAAAAAGTATTGTTCTTTTAACACAGGACAGAACACAAGAGGGTGGGGAAGAGGAGAACTTTATGGGGGAATGAATTGCTGCTTAATATTTTTGTAGAAATGACGCATTTCCGAGGAGTTTTTTGAATAGAAAGTTCAAAAGAACAGCATTTATTTGAAATCCAAAAATCTGACTAACCACAAAATAATTTGTGTTTATCCAAAAGAAAGTAGTTCCAAACTTTTTTTTAGGCCTTCTGAGACTTTTATTGAGTTACATAAGCTTTATACAGCCTCCCCTAAATCTCCTCATTTATTTTCACATTACGCTAATGCCTAATTAATTAATATGGACTCCAATTACCATTCAATTACACTAGCATGCAAAAAAGCGTATGTGATGTACTAAATTACACTGCAGCATCATGCCCGCCACACTGAGAGGCTAACAGAGGTTAATCACGGTGATAGAATTGACTTAAGGAAACGTTAATGATGGCAGTTAAAGCAGGCAAAAAAGGAAGTTATTTTTGTATTTACGTCTGTGGATTTCAAACACTCTTTTCTAAGATTTACATACTAGTAGGCTTTCTTTTGCTACCATTTAGATGAAATCCCAGCAGGGACTGTGTACTTGAAGTCCTGGCACTGGGACAGTTAACAGCCTCATGGGTACAGTACTTAACCTCAAATAACTGCAGGGTAAAGGAACAGTCTATAAACCTCTGTAGCACTTATAAATGTTTGTTTATAGTTTGGAGACATCTTCAGATTCATAGAAATCAGCAAGAAGCTGTCACAAAGTTCATTAACTGTAACTATAAAGGCCGTGAACAATAAGTACAATGATAAATCATAAATATATTTGCATTCACACCATTGGTTCATCATTATAAAATGTGAATGATTCTAAAAACGTTATAGTTATCGATCTTGGTTTGAACAGGCTTTATGTATGTTTGTATATGTATGTTTTATTTTTTATATATGCACAAAAATATGTATTTCTACATTTTATAGGTTATTTAATTCAAACCTGGAAAATTTGAAATAAATTGAAAGGTAGATAGGAAAAATTAAACTTAAATTTTCTAAAGAAATTATGCACAGTAACATTTTATTTTACATTTACACCTATTAGTTACTTATTAGCATGAATATCACTAGAATATTAACCATTTATTAGTGCTAATTAAGCACATATTGATGCCTTATTCTACATCCCTAATTCTACCCAATACCTAAACTTAACTACCCTAACTATTAATATTTATTTAGGGAAAAGTTAACAAGTGTTACCTATTATAAAGTGTTACCTTATGCACTATTTTTAAGTCATTAATAAATGTATGCATTTCTGCAATGATGATAATAATAAGTAAATCAAAATCGAAGCACACTTGTGGTCTCAGGCTTTTGGACCCCCTCTTAGAACTACAGAGTAACGTGGTAAAATATATTGGGATATATTATTTCAATAAACCACCTCCTACATGACTCTCCATGTA
The DNA here is from genome assembly GCA_032359235.1 of Enteromius mattozi. Classification (NCBI taxonomy): domain Eukaryota; kingdom Metazoa; phylum Chordata; class Actinopteri; order Cypriniformes; family Cyprinidae; genus Enteromius; species Enteromius mattozi. Next base: position 6,650,019 of record JAUMHE010000080.1, read on the forward strand.
TCTATGGTAATGCTTTACATTTTCTGCTGAACAGCAAAAAATTGAACTTTGCAGGAATCGGGAAGTTCCCCATCCTTAAGTGACATAGAGTTATGAAACCACTATGTTCTTACCTTCAAATAGCAGAGGACCCCAATGCAATCAAACTGCCCATGCTGTTGTGATGATGACTGGAGCATTTGGCCATTGCCACCTCAGCAGCTTTGCCCCATTTCATTGGCCAAGTTCTTTTCTCCCTCATGTTTCCCAGAAGACCCAGCAATGTGATGGCGAATCGGAAAAAGTGATTTTAATAGGAAACACAGCTGAAGATATTTGATTCCTGAGCTAAATACAAGCACTTATCGGCACCGTCGATGAGTCCCAAAAGCATTTCCTCTTTTTTTCTTGCATTGTCTGCACAGTATCCATTTCTAGAGAAATATCTATAGATCTATTCATATGATGTGTGTTTATTATATTAGATACGGCTTTGTATTTGTGGTTAAAACAGATGGAAACAGATGATTTTCTTTTTGTGGTTTTGCTTACAGAGCATCAATGTTGTTCTCTCCCTAATGTTCTTCTGTTCAGCTTGTTAATTGATTTTCTAATGACTTAATTTTTAGGAATAATTATGTGATTTCTCACGAAGCTCTTGCTTTCAAAAAAACAAACAAACAAGAAACTTACTGGTATGCATTTGCAGGCAGTCAAACATACAATAGAGTCAAGAATATAGGGAGAAATTGTCTGTCTGTGAAGAGAAATAAAGAGAAATAAGACAAACAGGGCATATATGGGCTGACACGGAAAGAAAATCTTCTGACAACATTGACTTCATTGATTTCTGTTGCTCTGGTATGTCAGTGCAGCAGTCGATCTGGTTTCTAGCAGGCCTGTTTTTATGACAGTGGAAGCACTGTTCTTTAACTTTGAGCTGTGGGAAGACTTCTAGATAATTGAGTTCTTACATCAGATCCTGCTGACAGTTACATTTCTCGATGAAGATATGTTGCAGCTATTTTATTTTGACAGATACATAGTAAAGAAATTATTGGAAGATTATTGGCTGGATCAGACTTAAACCTATGTCCAAGTTAGGCTCAATCAAACAATTTATGCTGTATTGTAATGTCAATGTTGATTTACCAACGAAATATAGAGGTTACGTTAAGAATGCAGCCAGTTGTTTTAAGAAAGCAAACGTGACGCTTAATATTTTTCACATTGTTTCATTTGTCTCATGCTATATCCTACTTTTAAAACCATGTATGCTAATATTAATGGATTGGCCCCATTTACTGCAATTGTAAGTAGCCCCACTATTCGTGACAAGTCAAAATAACGCCACAAGTATTGTCAACTGAGCTTAACTTGTACTAAACACGAATATCCCTTTATTAGGCATTAAACATTTGTGTTTACAAACAACCAGTCATGAAATGATGGAGAAAATTGAGAAAATCTGAGACACCAGAGGGACAGTAAAAGTGTATGTGTGCACGATTGCTCCCATGGTTCACAGTGCAGTGCTGTAATGCAGGTGATGAATGTGTTCAAACATCAATACGGTGTAAGTAACGAGGCCGGACTCTTCAGTCTGCCATGTTGACGTTTTTGCTTTTCTCCGCCATGTCCCGTTCCACCCTTCCCTCCCTCTCAATCTCAATATTAAAATGTCTGCTATTGTTTTATGTTGTTTGGCACAGCGCTCACGGCTTCTTCAATGTCACCCGCTTCATAAATCCATGTTCTGCAAAGAGCAGCCTTATCATATTATATTATGGCAGAGTTGTCGTGTTTGTGAGCGTGTGGTGTCTGGTTGCATGCTGAGGTTAAAGAGAGCCATTCTGATATTTATAGCTACAACCTTAATCATGCAAATAATGAAAAATATGCTGTGCAATGAGAGGATTTTTTTTTTTATTGGCTAAAAGAGTATAAATTTGTTATGGCTGCGTGCTTGCATACAAATGCATTTTCACCTGTTGCAGATACAATGTTTTCTGAAAGAAGAATGTGGTAACTCAAATACATTTTGGATGAGAGTATGTTTGTGACTTTAAGGGTGCAGTGTGTCATTTTTGTGCCCCTAGTGGCATTTCAAATGGAATTGCAGTCTATTTGTTTGAATGTGTTGATAGTGTACATAGCTATGTGTACTTATAATCATTTTTACATCTGGTTTGGTGGTATTAGTGGTTCAGAAACGTTTAAAGAAAGCTGTACTCATGTCTTTCAACACGTCTTTATAAGTGAGTAAATTTTTCTTTGATTGCACACATAGTTATTCTATAATGGCCTCCTGTTATTGTGCCATAAAAAAGAAATATGGCAAAGGAATATTTTAAATCTCAGACCATCCATCAAGGGATCTCGTCCGGTCTTTGACCGGTTGTGATTGTTAACACAGTTTCACAGACCATGATACTATGTTATACTACGGTGATCTGATACTGTAAACCAATGTGGATCACAAGACTTCAGTTGCCCTTATTCTATATGGCCATGATACTATGCAGACAGCAGAAAATCATTTTGTAAAACTTGATATTGCATTTTAAAATAAATAAATAAATGCTGCTCATGGTGTAAGACGAAAAAAATGGCCAAAAACATTAATTAAAAACGTACTTAGAGACACACCAACAATTAAAATACTGCAGATGGTATTTTAACATTGACAAATTATACACACTTTACTTTTAAAGGTGATTTTTTTGTTTTGTTTGGCACCACTAGCTGATCCAAATCAAATTGCAATCTGTTTATGTAACAATCCTATTTTTCACCTCTGAAATGACTTTGCTGCTGATTTTTTGACCATGAGTGGGGGATAATACTACTAACCAATAACATATAGTGTAGTGCATTTCAGTCCAAACAAATCCCAATGGATAAAATCACATCCCCGCCCTACATTATTTCCAGCTGAATAGTCTGTTTCACTTCAAAGAAAAAACCACTTCAGCAGTTTATGAACTTCAGGATGAGCTTTTATTGATCAGCCATGTGCATTAAGAATCACGACAAGTGTAGAAGGAAAAGAGAGAGAAAAGGAACGACTGTTTTACTTATTCAACAGCTTGACACGCACCTACTCCCTCATTCTCTACATCCATCCAGCCCAGCTCACCCCCCCTTCCCTCACTCTTTCAGCAGAGAAAGAAATCAATGGGCGGCCATAAAGAGCCCAGAGCCCTCTTTCCAATGATAGTGATTTGGCTTGAATACATAATCCACAATTATAGCTCATAAATAATAAGTGACATGGCATATATACTACTCACCTGGGCTTTAAGAGGACAAAGAGTGTTTAATCATGATATTAGTGCTTAAAGGAAACATGCATTCAACAGCCGATCCTGCACTGTGAACTTCACACGCCATCAAATATCATGCGTTGTGCTTTTGAACGACTCCCTTTCTTCATCACAGCTCTACGGGGTGATCAATGCACAGCTACAGCTGGTTGAAGGGGACCAAATCCATAAAAGAGTTGATTTGGTTCCATTTTACCAGCTTTAGCAAAGCATTTAAGGATGAGACTTCTGTGTATGCCAGAATCCCAAACTCAGGAAAGAAGGACACTGTAGAACCTGTAGAAGAAGAACAGTAAAGTTGAGTAGAGTTTTTTTTCCCCCCCTTTTTAATGTTTTAAGAAAGCACCAACACTCCAGAAAAAGAATAGAGCAGAGGGGTCAAACAAACATGCAGGATGTGGAGGTGTCTAACAGGGCCAGCGGGATAGTATAAATGCAAAAAAGCAATTTCAATTAGTTAATTAGAGAGATATTTAAGTAATTTTTTCAATGTAGAAACAGCAGGATAGAGATCTTTAATTTGTTTATGGCTCCATCTTAAAGCAGTTTGTACGGTATGTGCATTGGTGCAGAATACGGCACTTGGGTGTATACACAAATATGCACTTTTCAGCCGAAACTGGATCTGTGGGTGACATAGTTGTCCCAGAGCAATCTCTGTGCCACTTCACTTCTGTCCTATCACAATAAAAGGCAAAAAAAAAAATGGCAATAAGAAATCTTAAAATTAATAGAATTTGCTTTAAAATTTACATGATTTTACATGACTTCAGTTGCACTTATTGTGTATGGCCATGATTCTAGACAGCAGAAAGAACTTTTCTCACATGTAAAAACACCATTAAAAACTTATATAGACCCACACCAGCAATTAAAATACTGCGGATGATATTTTAACACGCACGGATAATTTACATTTAGTGATTTAGCAGATGCTTTTATCCAAAGTGACTTACAAAGTAGTCGCTACACACTTATATAATACTTAAATAATACACACTTCGCTTTTAAAGTTGACATTTTGCACCACTAGCAGAACCAAATCAAATTGCAGTCTGTTTGCTTATGTGACAATTTTCCACCTCTGAAATGACTTTGCTGCTGATTCTTTGACCATTTGATGAAATAATACTAACCAATAATATCATAGTGTAGTGCGTTTCAGTCCAATCAAATCCCAATAAATACAATTTGAATTTTTACTTTATCTTTATCTTTACTTTATCTTTATTTGTATCTTTACTGCTCCGGGTGTGTGTTCACAGTGTGTGTGTGGTTGTTCACTTCTCACTGCTGTGTGTGTGTGCACGTTGGATGGGTTAAATACAGAGCACAAATTCCAAGTATGGGTCACCATACCTGGCCACAAGTCACTTCACTTTCACACTTCACACTTTCAATTTAATTATTTCCCTTTTGTTTTACACCCATGTTGTTTATTAAAGCAGCAGGAAGTGAGTCTAAACTCTGTGTTGTGCTTAAAAAGTTTATTTTCTGTCTTGTCTTAGCACCATGTGAGAATGAGTAGCAAAATGCAATAGGGGTTTTGGTCTAATCCGGCCCGGGACCTAGAATGAGTTTGACACCACAGCTTTAGAGACTCTATTACAGCCAGTATCAGTTTAGACAAGAAAAGCAAACAAGAATTACTGCAGTCAGGATCAGCATAACAGTGTTTTGCGATTGTAGAATGGAAACGGATGCGTAGAGAAAGGGCAGGATTTAAACTGAAGAGGTTGGAGAGGATAACAGGAGTGACCACTGATGACAGAGGAAAGCGTGTGAATGATGACTGCAGACAATCTTGAGAAAATGAATTCATCACAAGGCTGTCAATATGGCTAATGAAGCCAGAAGACAACACGCCACTAGAATTAACTCCCAGTTACCCCCCTCACTTTCCACTCTTCCTTTGTCTCAGTTTGTCTTTTTTATGTCTCATTCTCCCTCGTTGCTTTTAAAGCGCTCTCTGTCTGAAGTCTGTGCTTTTACAAGGCAGCTCTTTACAGTTTAGGCCGACTCATTGTGTTCGGTTCTTTATGTTTGTCCTTCAGGCTCCTTTCCTGGATCTTTAAATTAGCATGAGCTAATAATTTTGCCATTAGGGAAGTTGGCTGCCATTCTTCCTAGATAGCCTGAAGGAAAAAAAAAAACAAGTATTCATAGTGTAAGTGTTTGTTTGATCTGGCTCAAGGAAAATGTGGCATTATATTTTTTATGTTGGGCTATTTGTTAGATCATTCCCGCATCCACTTCGCTTTTGCTTTATACCTCAGAGCAACCCACATACCCAGTGCATTATCCTCTCCCTCCCCTCTCGTTCGCTCTTCCTCCACTTTTCTGCAATTCATATTTGAGGACGAGTGACGTATATAAGGTCAGGATGGTCACATGCATATACAGAAGACTTTAGCTGCTTAATTATTATCCATACTATTTAATTGCTATTAGAATTTCTGTCCTAAAGTATTATAACCAAAAGTGTTATAAACACTTTTATAGTGTACACCGTCTGCATACTAACTATAGAACCAGACTTTTGCTTTCAGTATGGGTGAAAAAAATGGGCCTAGTTGGGACACTGTGTAGAGAAAGAGAGGAGGAAGAGAGCGACTAGAAAACAGGAAGTAGAACACATAGTGTATACATGACCCTATTGCAAATTTACTGCATCATTGTTCTATTAAAAACGTTTATTTTTGTATAATTGTAACCTGTGTGTAATAATAAATGTTCGACCTGCTGTATTATCCTTTATACAAAATTGTAAATTTGCATCTAAATACCAGCAATAAGTACTTTATATATAAAATGTTAAATGTCCTTTATGTTCACTGAGTTCATTTCAGTGGAGTAAAAGGCTATAGAGAGAGAGAGAAAGAGAGTGCTGAATTTTAATAGCAGTCCATACACTCTGCACCTTAAAGCTGCACCTTAATAATAACAATAATAATATTTATAATGAGACGATGTAAAATAAGTTAATATTCCAATACACATTGATAAGCCTATTATAATTACAGCTTTAAAGACAAATTTACACAACAATCGCCCTGTGCTCAATGCACTGTATTTGTATTTTTTATTTATTTTTTTATTTTTTTATAGATTTTATTCTGTTAGCTTTCTGAAAGACTTGTTTTTGCTTGTATATTAATCGAGTTACAGATGACAAGTTGTGGGTCACATTTAAAGAGACTGCATGTCTGCATTTATTCTAGGATTATGTGTTCCACATATTTGTTTTATTATTAGGGCAGCTGAACGTGTGTGCATACATTGTGTTACAAAAACACATTTCAGTTTTTATGATGCTCTCTTTCTCTTTTCTCCCCTCCTCTTTTCTCTCCATATCTGGACAAAAGTGTTTCTAGTTGCACACGTGAGTGGCACTCCAAAATAAAAAAACAAGTAAAAACCAAGGTTAATGGGACAGTTCTCCCCAAAATAAAAATTCTGTCATCCTTGATTTACCTTTGTGTCATTTCAAACTTGTTTAGCTTACAGAATACAGAAGAAGACATTTTGAAGAATGGTGATTACCAAACCATATTGACTTTCAATATGGACAAAAAACATTGAGACATTTCTCAAAATATCTTCCTTTGTTTTACAGAATGAAATAAAAGCTCATACAGGTTTGTAACGACATGAAAGTAAATGAGAAACCCTTTGAAACGACTTACCATTGTAATTGTTACTAAACTCTTTAATTTGACAAGTGCCACGGAAGCTAGTTTTTAACAAAAAGACAGATTAAGGAGCTATTCCAGTTTAATTTGTAGAGGTTTCTTATTCAGTAAGACACACAAAAGAAAGCCAAAACAGAGGGGTGCGGGAAGGTTTATTGCACAGTCCACCCATGTAAAGCTGTGCTTCCTAGAGAGCTCTTAAAAGACACCAGCAAAGGATTTGTGGTAATGGAGTTGTTTAGGAGACCTGACCCCATCAGATACACACGCCGTGGATGCCACAGCAGAGCCTCTGTGGACACTTTAATTAGCTAGCCTACTAATTGAGTTAATTCACTTTGCAGCAGTGCTCTGAACTGACCGGTGTGTTTTGCTATGAACTTTTAACAAGGGCTTTTAGCAGTTCATGTTTATTTTTTTCTTCTCTATACATCAGATCTCAGAAAAGAGATGAATCATGCTATAGCGCAACTAGCGACCCCAACTCTGGTGGTTTGGGCCTGGCTTTGCGCAAAAGCCTGGGGCTAGAGTTTTGGAGGTGCCCTCAGATAAGGCAGAGGATGTGGGAAGAGATGCTGAGCGTGCTGCAGTGTGTTTGCAGTGCTGGCTTCTCTCCTTCCCTCTGCATTCGGACGTGAGCGCTAGCGTAGGCCCTTACTCAGCACTATTTCTGGCCCTGATTGGCTGATCCAGGCAGCAGACCGCTACAAATACAGTAGACAGTAGTCAGCTTTTTGACTCTCCTCTAGCGGAACAAAGTCTCCGAATTTTGGTTGATTCATCGTTCATTAAACGGTTAATTGGTTTTTGGTTTTGTAGCTGTATATTGTGGTCTGTGGGCCTGTTTAATCACACAGGGTCTTTTTTCCCACATCGGTAGTTTCGTTTGGACTTTATTCTGTTCATATCAACAGAGACAGTAAATGATAGCAACATTGGTTGTCCCATCAAAAAAATGCCACTGTGAAACTTGTCCAAGGAAGTGCAGCACTTCCAAGTAAGCATTATTATTATTATTGTTTTCATTGCAGGTTTTAATATTGGCAGGGTTTTCACAAATCCAAAACATCAATACAAGCTGTGCAAATTTAACAAGACAAATAAACAAATTATATGGGCATGAACCTAAGTTATTGCTCAAAAATAAAAAAATAAAAATAGAAAAATAGAAATAAATACAGTATACAATGTGCTTTCCATGCTAAATTCTGGATTCACAACCTTAATAATAATTTTTTTTCCACCCCAAGATAAATGAGAAAAGGGTCCCATATCTGGACGTTAGATGATTTGTCTTTTAATGTGGTAGAAAGGCTTAATTCTAGCATTATTATTCTAGCATCAATCATTTATGTTAAAAATGTTTTTTATTTATAGTAAAAAGAAAATATATATATATATAGATATATATTTTCTTTTTACTATAAATAAAATAAATTTTTAACATAAGTGATCAAGAGTGTCAGATTAAAACTCACATAAGAGCACCACTACTCAATATTCCCTGACAGTTTAATCTAATTAAACACTGTTTTATCCTGTTTTGATTACTCTGAGATTACTGGCATCTTTGTTTTGCAAATCTTTGATTTAATTTCAGAATGATGTAATCCCCAAAGCGGTTTTATTTCTTAACCTTTTAATCTATCCGGAACATCTTTTAAGGAAATCAATAGCAATTTAGAATTTTTTCAAATTATTTATTTAATTCCTTTTTACTTATGCTTCTCTATACAGATGTTGGATCAGTGGGAATCATCTAGATCATTTGCTCTTTCTCTGTTACTGTAGGGGGTCTAAAATTCTTATTACCTTTGGGCCACTGTAATCTGGTTTAATAGAGGCTTTTACTCCGGGCTGTAACATTTTCATCTAATTGCAGCATCTAAATTGTAGTTGTGTGGAAGTTCTTATCCACTCTAATTTGCAGCACTGTTATTTCTCTCTCTCTCTCTCTCTCTCTCTCTTTCTCTTTTATCACATCATCTGTCCATTTTTCACCAAGACGAGCCCTGGATGTGGAATAGAGCAGCACTGAACTCTTTATATCTGCAGGAGAAGCAGCAGCTAAAGCAAGCGCACATGTTGTTATTGACAGGTCTCCACCACACTGAAGGTCCCTGCACACTCACTTGTACTGAAGGAGCTTCTCATGTCCTTATGGCCTTCATCATATCTTAGAGGTCTGACTCAAGAATTGGAGCAAAACAGAAAATGATTTAGTGAATAGATGTGAGAGAGTTGAAGCGGGGAAACAGTAATGTAAATATGTTGCCTTGAGAATTTAAAAGGAAAATGTAAAATACTAATAAATACTATAATATTATTTAAATAATACAAAAATAACAGTGATCAAGATGCATCATACAATGCTATAAAAGTAGAGAGTATGTTGTGGGAGATGTTTGACTTACGTCATGACATCTTAAGGATGTCCAGCATTCAATTAATAGCAAAGAATATTTATACTTCCCTGTCTTATAGAATATTAAAAGCTGTACTAATATGCAGTATTTATAAAGTATCCAGCCTATCTTGTCAGGCCATGGGAGATATTCATGCAGGGGTTGTTCAGTCCTAGAGGTCCTGGAGGGCCATTATTCTGCAGAGTTTAGCTCCAATCCCAATTAAACAGCTAATCAAGGTCTCTAGGATTACTAGAATCTTCCAGACAGGAGTTTTGGGACAGGTTACAACTAAACTCTGCAGGACATCACTCGTCCAGGAGCAAGTCTGGGCACCTCTGATGTATGTCATGGAAGAGTAATGCAGTTGATGTCATACTGTAGGTCACATGATGGTGCCAACAGGCTGATGCAATATGTCTGGATTTTATTCATACCACACATATATTCAAATTCAGTAGAGGCTCTAATAGTATGTAATTTCAGACATGTGCTTTACCACTTCCTCCTAGTTTTGCTCTTTTACTCTCAGCTTACATCCTCCTTAAAGATCTCATGAAACAGATTTAAAAAAAAAAAAAAAAAGCCTGTTTTTTTCCCAATTAAACACTTTCTAAAGTTAGAATCTTAATGTTAATGTAGAATCCATATCATTTTTAATACATCTTTTTAATTGCTTTTGAACAATTTGATGCATACTTGCTGAATAATGTATGTATATATATATATATATATATATATATATATATACAGCAAACATTTGAATAGTAGTGTATGTCAACATGTTTCATTGCATCTCAGGCCCTGGCTCCTTACACAAACACAACTTACAAGCAGTGTGGAAACGGCATAAGAGCGTTAGATACACACACTCACTCACAATAAAAGTTCACCAGTGAAGGACAGAAGAATAAAAAGGTGAAGAAAAGAAAAAATGGAGAGGAAGTGAAGTGGAAAAGTGATCTGGCTGAAACGATTGTACTGTAACGCAGCTGTGTGGTGTCTGCCCCCTCTCTCCCTGAGTCTTCAAAGAGAAAAACCTGGTGTTAGAGAGACTGTTTAAATGTGTGTCCACCTGAAACAATGACTAGGGGCTAGTGAAAGGGTCGGATGACGGCTAAGCTCGTCTGTATGTTTAAACACACACACACAGAGCTGAGGTCATATGTTGTGAGAGTCTCTGAATGTGTGCTGTCTGAAATCACATAGAGAATATGCTTATGAATGAAACACTTATTTTTGCTATTTAAATATTCTTATATAAATAAATTCAATTGGTTTGTAAATATTATAAAAACATTAAATCTTATTTTGTCTCATAACATTTGTATTAAAACTGTATCTATTGCTTGGTTACATTTCGATTTTGATTCAAAGATTGTTAGCTATTCGTGTTGCTGTTTCCCAGTAAAAGGCATGTAGATTTATTTTTCTAACCTTCCATTTACATTGAGAAAAATTTAAATGATTTTTGTTTTTGAATATGCTCTACTGTGTGCTAATTCATACACTTGCTCTTATTATTACCGCTCTATTTTCAGCTCTATTGTAAATGCAATGAGGTCAGTAATGTCACAGCAGTGGACAGTGAAACTCTGCAATGCATATGATGAATATATAGATCAGCACTGAGAACTCTTCTGAGGTCTCTCTATACTGAAACTTCTTTAGGATCGTCTTACCCTTCTTTCCCCAATGTCCTTCCTTATTATCCTGCGTTCTATCACTCAATCTCCTCATTTCTCTCTCTCTCAATAATGTTCTCAGGACTTGGCTAACACCCTGCGTGCCGGTGCTGGAATGTTAACTAGGTTCTTCCTGACGCTGCACCTCTGAAATATATGTGCACTTAAGAGCTGTGTGATCACGGATGCTCCTCATATATGTGAGTATGGCCTGCTCACCTGTACTTAAACTTCCATCTTGTTCCAATTACCACTGAATCATACACACATGGTAACCATAGATTTGCGCAAATAGCAGTTACTGGAGTTGTTGTGTGTGTTTGTGCTAACACTTCACTCCTTAAAAATGACACCAGGACAATTCATTATGGACATTAAGCTATTTAGTGAACATTTGTTTCTTTTTTTAGGTGACATTTAGTAAAACAGAAACGTTCTTCAGATGCTAAAAGGTTCTTTATGAAACAATTTAAACAAGAAAGTTTATTCTGTGGCATCATGAAACACCTTTATTTTTAAGAGCTTAAAGTATATATTATACACATATGCTGTAAGGCAGACAGGTGGTGATTGTAATTGCAGAGGTATGAAACGTGTGTTTTGTAGAGTAAAAGATTTCTGATCATTTAATTTGTGAAAATATTTTATTTTACTCATTTAACAGTCTGACTTATATACATAATATATACATTTATGTAAGCATTTTGGTTCATAGATTGATTGTCAACATTATGATGTAGTTTTCCATGACTCTAAGAGCCAGAGACGGCATGTAACTGTTGTTATAAAATAAAAACTTTATGATTTAAAGTTTACAAATTAGAATAACTATTATTTCCAAAACTGTATATACTTCACATACGTATACAGATGTATACACACATCTTACATATGTGTGTGTGTGTCTTATAGCCTATATAAAACATGTATAATATATATAATATATATTACACACACAATGTCACTACTTGCATTGCTGCTTTTTTTCTTGTAATTTATTAAGGCAAAACAAGCTTTGCCACCTCAAGTATATATTGAAAAAATTATATTACATATACTGTGTAACAATTTTTGCTATGTTGCATAATATACTGAATCCTGGAAAAAAAGGTTTCCATAAATAGATTATATCATGTAAAAGTCTGAATAAATTTATTAGTACCATATTAGATATTAGGTGTAAACTATTGTATCAATATAATATAGTGAATAATATCAATAATAAGGTAGCTGATAGAAGTAACTAGAATATGTGCTCTTATTGAGATACTGTGGGCTAATACTGAAAACGCTAATATTGGAAACTTAAAAAGAAAAGAAAATTGTCACCAGTCTCCTCTACTTTTACAAATGTTAAAATTTTTTAGTCCGCACATGTTTTTTTTTTTCACATTATGTTTACTTTTTATTCCAACCATAAATATTTTCTCTGTCCCTGCTGGTAGAGCGAACAATACAGCATGTGTTTTTATGGCCAGTATTGCTGAATGTGCGTTGAACTCTCAGGTAGTGAATTTGACTCTGCAGGAGCGGGTGCCCTGGGAGAGGAAAGATAGACCACTGCAGGAGATTATTTTACCATTCTCACACACCCACCACTCTCAAATGCTACAACATCCAGACCCGTTACTGATATTAATATGCCAATTACATAGTTATTACAATGTAGTAACACTGTAGTTACTGTTTGTAATGAATTTGCTTAAATTGCATATGCTGTGTAATATGAACTTATTTCAATTAAGAAGAAGATGCCTCAGGCTGAGGTTGAGCCACATTGCTGCATGCAGTCTGCAGCACTGAACGACTCCTGTTTCATATCAGAAAGAGAGCGAGGAGAAAAAAGTACAGGACTTAATGTTTTCCTCATCGCCGATGGAATGAAGCTTTGCATCAGAGCGCCCTTGTTCTTTTAATTACTTCCTCCTGGTTTACAGCTCCAGTGAATTTTAATTATCCAACATGCTAATTTTTGGGAAGAACATCCATTTGGTATCAGGGCGTTTTGGGAGAGCACTTGGAAGAATACACCACATGTTCGTCTCTGGGTGATTTTGCTGCTGTAGCTGGTTTTAGGAAAGGTTGAGCTCTTCCGACAACTCCGGTGTGATGAGAAAAAATAACTATGATGTCATATAGCAAACTTCCCACCAAGAAAATGCCCTCAGCTAAAAGAAAAATTACAGCCCATAATAATATGTCCATCTGCGATACTCAGCTATACTATGATATTCTATAATTATATTCGCAGGACATTACAGCATGTCTCTCTCTTTCCTCCTCTGTTTTTCTGCAGTGGGAGCATGTTCTAGATAAGGCTGACTGTTATTGGGGTTTAAATGCTAGCAGATGTCGCTTTAATTGATTGAAACAAATTACCAACACATTGATCCTCGGTTCGAGTGTTCCGTGTGAGTGGCACTGAAGCGAGGTGTGTGTGTGTGTGTGTGGGGGGCCTGTGTGTTGCACCGCACTGGAATTTTTCCGGTTCGTGGAGACGCAGCGATTTGCGTACGCTGACACAGGACATAAGCATCTGAAATGGATTCCAAAGCTTGATTTGTTCTCTATAGGTTAATTCAACCTTTTGTTCATTCACAGTCAGTTGCAGCTGAATGATGGCCTACATAATTGGTTAAATAGTTTTACATTTCTGCCTTGTGGAAATGTTCATTGAGACCTTTCACTGCTTGCTTTGTTCCAAAATTTGTGAGCTGCCTATGTAGGATTTTAGGAGAGCATATCCTAGACTAAAGAAAAGAGGGAATCTGGGATTTCATTATTTTATTATAAATGTATAATCATTGTTTATTTATTATTTATGAAAATATTGAAAAATAATTTAGAATATATAAAAAAGGCTGTTTACCCTAAATGTTCACTATTGCTTAAATGTTGGTGAATTATACATTTTATTTTATCTATTTATAAATATTACTTGCATTATTAAAATAACATGTATATGACAGTGTAACTTTTTTATTTTAATATTTTAAACTGAATGTCATTCTTGTGATGCAAAGCTGAATTTTCAGCATCATTTCTAAAGTGTTCAGTGTCACAAGGTCCTTCAGTAACCATTCTAATATGCTAATTTGCTGCTCAAGAAACATTTTCTATAAATATCAAACATTTATTTATTAATTTTTTTTACTGCACTATTTGAACTATGAATATGCACTTTTTGGAGTACTCAAAATCAGTCACTCACGAGGTTGAATTTTAGTTCAGATGCTGCTGCACAAGGCAACAGGCAGCAAGGCAGCTCTCTAGGTTTTCAAACAGAAGGCAATGACACACACAGTTTGATTGACAGCTTGATGAGCCCCCAATGGTAGCACAGGACAAGGAGCTTGGCTAAAGAGACAAAAGATTTGGATCAAACACTGATCTCATCCTGACACACTCTCATGAGACCAGACCTTTGTCCCCAGCTCCACCTCTTGGAATACAAAATGCTTTACAGACTCGGAAATTATCTTTAGGGTGTCAGCACATACGCTCATTTGATAAATAAATTGCGGTGCGGTTTAATTTTCCCAGAGTAAGGATTGATAAATGCAGTGTGATTAAGAAGAACAGATTTATAAGGTCTTTTTGTTGGAAACTAACTTCATAAATTTTTCAACACGCACACTAACAGGGATGGATGGAAAATTTAGCCATAATTAAACCACATATCTAAGCCTGCAGTTTTTTCTCAACTGCTACCGAACATGATTGGGAAGAAAAGTCGATTAGTACCACTTTAGAAGTACAAAGTTGTACCTAAAAGCTCCATATTGGTGCCATACGATATATAAAATGTATAAAATGGCATCTAAAAGATACACCTTTTGAAAAGTTAATTAAATTATAAACTTAACTAAATTATAAAGCAAATGCAAAAAAATGCATGCTAATAACAGGCTTAAAAATTTTCTTTTTAAACACCTAACCATGCACTGATTTATACTGTTCTCTTTTTATTGCATAATTGTTGCCTTTAAAAAAAATTACGAGACAACTTAGTGATAATTTTGGGACTAGAACTATAACTTTTAAATAAATTAATACTTTTATTTGGCAAGAATGCATTAAACTAACCAAAAGTGCATGTATAAAAATATACATAAGAAGCACAACTGTTGTCAATATCGATAATAAAAAAAGGTTTATTGAGCAGCAAATCAGCATGTGATTTCTGAAGGATCATGTGACACTAAAGTGTAATGTTGCTGAAAATTCTGCTTTGAATTACAGGAATAAATTACATTTTATAATCTATTCAAAGCATATATTGGTTAGATAGTATGTATGAGTACTAGTGTGATGTACAATTGCATGTGCGATACGTATGTGATTATACACTGCAGGTTGCACTCAGGTGGTCATAAGAGCCTCTGAAAAGCACAACAGCGTCACATCCTGTGTTTCAGCTTCCTTTCATTACATGTCAGTTCTGAGCCCAACCCTTCAGCACACTTGTGTTAGGAAGACTAATAATGTTATGCTCTGTAACCTGCCTCCTTATTGCCCGTCTTGATAAACTGTCCTTGATTTATCTGCCTCCTCACAGTCACACCCGCATCACTTACAGACTGCGCTGCACTTAATCACCGCTCTCGACCTGACACCATCAGCCAACAAATTTTTCATAATCTTGCAAATCAGACACCAATTTATGATTTAACAAATCCCAAAACCCCCCCGGAAATATTTCTTTGTATCGCCACCATTATTGCCTCCCCGCTTGGCACACGTGACAAGTGAATCATTCTCAGAAATTACTTTATCTCATGGTGAGATTAACCATGTACAGGATATATGATTTACCACGTTACACTCAAGCCAATTTGTGTTTGTTTTTCTAGTGGAATTTACTGCTTGTAGATCTAATGTTATGATATTAAGCTCTACTCTATTTATTTAATGACTTGATATCTTTTTGATTTTGACTTGACACTTTTGCAGATTTATTAACAAGGAAAAACTGAAATATCAAATGGTCCTAAGTATTCTGACCCTTTGCAGTGACACTCAAATATTTAACTCAGGTGCTGTCCATTTCTTCTGATCATCCTTGAGTTGGTTTTACGCCTTCATTTGAGTCCAGCTGTGTTTGATTATACTGATTGGACTTGATTAGGAAAGCCACACACCTGTCTATATAAGA
>JAUMHE010000080.1:6666360-6676523 GCA_032359235.1 Enteromius mattozi
AGTGGCTTCACAACAACTCCGTGACTGTTCTTGAATGGCCCAGCCAGAGCCCTGACTTAAACCCAATTGAGCATCTCCGGAGAGGCGTTTACCATCCAACCTGACAGAACTGGAGATGATCTGCAAGGAGGAATGGCAGAGGATCCCCAAATCCAGGTGTGAAAAACCTGTTGCAACTTTCCCAAAAACACTCATGGCTGTATTAGATCAAAAGGGTGCTTCTACTAAATACTTAGCTAAGGGGCTGAATAGTTAGGACCATGTGATATTTCAGTTTTTCTTTTTTAATAAACCTGCAAAAATGTCTACAATTCTGTGTTTTTCTGTCAATATGGGGTGCTGTGTGTACATTAATGAGGAAAAAAAAAAAAGAACTTTAATGATTTTAGCAAATGACTGCAATATAACGAGTGAAAGATTTAAGGGGGTCTGAATACTTTCCGTACCCACTGTGTATGTGTGTGTATATATATATATATGGTTATTTGCTTTTTACCTTATCAGTTGCATTTATTTTGTTCTTATTCTATTTATTTATTTATTTATTGTCTATTTTCTACTTCCATTTGTATGTATGTGATCGTTTATACACACATACACCATATAAATGTTTGGGGTTGCTTAGATTTGTTTGGTTTTGAAAAGTCTATTATTACATAGACTTGTACATTTATTTGATTTAAAAAAGGCTACATTTATTTAATTTAAAAAAGAGTAAAACAGGACCATTGTGAAACATTGTTCACATTGAAATTATGTTTTAATATATTATATATTTCTATATTCTAATGTAATTTATATCAGTGATGGCGTATGAATTTCTTATTTTGACCAGTTTTACATAAGCTGGGCTGCTTTATACTTTTGTGGAATCCTTAAAACTTTTTTTTTTTCCAGAACTTTTAATGATGATGAATATATTCATTTTATATGAAATATACATTTTATAACGTTATAGAAATGCCTTTATTGGCACTGTAGATTGATTCAGTTTTTTCCTTCCATGCTGAGTAAAAGTGTTAATATTAATTAATCAAAAAGTTTTTTTTCTTTTAAAGATTTGTTTAGGAGTCTTTGATGAATAGAAACAAGATAACAGCATGTATGTGATCAATGTAATGTGGGAATTTAGTGAATTTCTTCACAAAAACTTACTCTCTTCAAAAACTTGACTGTATTGGAAACACTATCCTGTAATTATTCTGCCTTTTTTTTTGTTTTCTCCACCTTTTTGAGTTCAAGCAGCAAAAAGGTGGAATATTTCCCCTAGTAACTCATTAACTATCTATATATGCCTTTTTGTATATGCAAAATTATAAATTGACGCAACTCCTATATTATGTCCTAACAATGAGTTTATTTCTTCTAAATCATATCTTTAAATCTTACTTTAACATGCGATGAGCGATCAGACATTTGGTCATTCACTTGCCTCTTTCTTTTTGTACTTGGTAGCCCCGCAACCCATCGATCCCAAGCCACACTCTTCATAACAGTACATTAAACATCTAATATCTTCCTATTGGCTGTGATTGTATTACAAGCGTAGGCAGACAAATAGCTTGTTGGAAACCTAGTTTGTACAGCGTTCGGCTGGGTTTGTCCTCTATTTAAACTGGGACTAGTGAGTGTGCGGGGATTCTAGTGGGCCCCTTGGCCCCTACAGTCCCCTCAGTGCTGGGCTTTGGCTGTCTCAGCTCACTGGCTCAGTCAGCATTGTTGCATATTTAATGTCCTGATGAACGCTTCCACCTGCTGACACAGGAAAAGTGACAGAACAATACACCTCCCAGCCCCCTCCATCCCTCCGTCCAGCAGCTTCACAGCCCGTCTGCCGGAACACCGCCATCATCAATCCTCTCTCTCTCTATCTCTCTCACCACCTCATATACATGCTATTTCACATTCACACACTTGACCTATCTTCTGTCTGTCCCATACATCTCCTTCTGCGATTCGCTCATCTACGTATATATCGTCCATTCTCGGTCACTCATTCTTTCCTTCCAGTCATCCCATGGGAGGCTTATCCCACTTTCGTCAGTTTTTTTCTCCTTCCCTCAACCGTATTTTCTGAATTGTGTCTCTTACAGTTTCCCACTGAAGGCCTCAAATGCATAGCAGCCATTATAATTTTTTAAAGACGTTCCACCAGCTTATTAAACATACCTCTCCAAAATCACATTCTCGTCTACACTCTTTCATTCATAAACGCTGGTCGGATCGACACAGGCCCTGCTCTGCTCAGTGTTGGTGTAGCCTGCACATCCTCTGATGTGATTGTGAGTCTCAGTGGACGTGCTTTACCGGGTTCTGACCACCTCTGACCATCACACAGCTTCCCGTAACACAGTCCACAGACATCAAGACTCTGCTCTGACCTGCTGCTGAAGGCTAAGTGAATATTCTCCAGCAGCGCTTACACACACACACACACACAGACTAACGCTCAATACAAAAGCAGGACAGCTGGGCCTGTCTATCCAAAAGTTCATCTATGCACTTAGTCCCTCTGTGAGTACAGAGACTCTGTGGAGATGAAATATATACATTTATTAATGAAGCGTCAAGACTGCCAGAAGCTAAGAGGACAAAGCGGTTGGTAAAGCGCATCCATTTTAAGTGGAGGTGCCTGAGTTGCCCAAAGATAATGTTTTATTTTATTCTACATCAAAAAGTTTCTGTTTTATTTATATATATATAAATATATAAAAGAATAATCATGATTGTATTAAGTGGACCTTTTTATTTTAATTAATTTATTTTTAATTATTCAGTTTAATCAATTTATTTTATTTTAGACATTTATTTTATTTATTTATTTTTCTGTGTAGACTTTTTTCTCTGTAGATGTCAACAACTACACAAAAATTATACTGTAGTTTTTAATTACCAGATTTCAGCTATACACTTTTTATTTATTTTTTGCTTTGCAGAATTTGCTTTAGTTAAATAACCACCCATTACCGCAATACGCAACCGTTTTTTGAGTATTTTAACATTAACTCTCTTCGAAACAATAAAATCACTAAAAAAAATCCTTTCCAGCTAATTGAGAAGGATACATAGCCTGAGATAGCAGTGGCCAGTGTGTTCCCAGTAATGAGCAGAGGTCATCATAACCAAATGTGTCAAAACTGGGATGACATACTGTAAAACGTCCAGCAATCAAAGCAACTGAACTTTCTCATAAATAATTTTAAAGACACTTTACCCCAGTGGCTTCATCAGTATCATTCTGATGCCATGTGAAAGCTCTATCTCTTCTCTGTCTCTCTTCCTCCCCGATTTTATTCATTAGTAAGCATTTGTTCACTGCACCATCTGAACTGCTGTCTGTGTGTTTTCGACATGAGGGCGACCACCGTTTGATTACTCCATAGAAACCCGAGCGCTTCTGCGATCATTGCATCACGTCACCCTGTACATCATTAGTTAATAACCAATTTAAAAGTAACATACATTCACTATAAGGCCAAGAGTTGTCTTTCGTAACTGCATATCGGACAAATTTCAATTTTGCATTCTACACCCAACCGCTTAAACACAAGTTTACCGTTTAAACCTATAGTAAAACACCAGTCCTTCTGTGTGTGTTCCTCAGCCCCGTTTTTTCTCTCACCTGGGATACATACTTCTTTACATTCCATAGCTGCTCTTGTTCATATGGGCATATAAAGAAGTATGTCTACCAAGCAGGATATATGGGCACATGGACAAATGTAAGCATTCAATCCTTATAATCCACAAATATCAGCATTTACGGGCCAAGCCACAAATGAACAGCACTCAAATTCACACACAGATGCGTCCTTTGCACTTTTAAAACTTTACATCCAATTTGCGTACAAATGTCACAAGACGGCAGTTAATTTTCACGCCACACCGGTGCAGTGTCTTTTTTTTTATGCCAATTATATCCCGGAAATTGCATGGTCTTGTGACTTTACAGGTCAGGTCACTAACGTTGAGGGTTTTTACACGTCATTTCACTTCAATAAGCCAGCCGAAGTCTGTAAAAATAACATCAAGAGGTGCTCTCTCTCCGTTTTGACACTCCAGAAAGGCAAAATACGAATCTCAGATGTGATAGATTCATACAAATTTTTCTTCTTTCCTCTTCACCCTACAAAAACTGCATTGCTGTACACACACCCACACACACCCACACCAGGCAGCATGTGCTAGTTTTACTGGAAGAGCAGTTTTTCACTTAGTCTACGCAGAGCGCAGCCACACACGATTCACCTTGACTGTCAGCCCGAGAGGTACAGCTGCAGCGAGAAGAGAGAAAGAGAGAGAGAGATAGAGAGAGATTCGGTGCTTACCTAGTGGGTAGCTGTCAGGTAGAGTCCCCCTGCTTCAGATGGGCCAATGCACCACAAGGAGGAATAAAACAATAAAGGGCAAACAGGAAGAAGTGCTCTAGCTTTTCCTCTCAGTGTCCCAGGTGCTGCCTCTGCAGTCTCTCTCTCTTTCTCTCTCTCTCTTTCTCTGTTCTGCTATCTGAGTCTATTTCTCTCTACCTCACATTCTCTCATTCTATCTTACACTCTTTCGGTTCCCTCCCCCCTTCTCTGCCCCATCTCTCTCTCTCTCTCTTCACATGCGTGTAGTGAGAAAGTTTAGGTGTAGCGGAGGGCTGCTGTGCACCCTGATCTTCTGATGTCTGGAAATGAATGGGGAATAAACGTGCCTGACCTGCCCTCTCTCCTGTCCGGCTCCCTCTCTCACTCTCTCTTTCTCTCTCTCTCTCATCATCTATAATGCACAGCCTATAGAGCCAGTATACTCCTCCTCCTCCTAATTCACTCGCTACCTTTACCCCTCCCTCTCTGTCGGTCTCTCTGACCCCTGACACATGCAAGCACACACTGTCTCTTACCCTTTTACTGTCTCTCTCTCTCCAGTCACTTACAGTATATAAAGTGCTTTATTGGCATGGCAAATACAAATGTACCTTTGTGGTACTTAGGTGATGAGGTGTAAAGAAAATATAAAAATAGTGTGGGGTGACGTACATTATGATAAAAATGTGCACAGAAATTAAATCTTTAAAGGCACAACATCCTATATAGTAAAAGACAAATATGTGGTGAAATTTAAAAACCTTCCCTTTCACAAACAGTGAAACATGCATGAAGGGATGCATTAAAAATATTTCAATAAATTATGTAATTATGCTATAAGAACTAAAAGAAAATCTCAGAAATTCTTTGGGTGCAGTATACCCTCATTTATGTAGCTATGTGAAGGTGGCTAAACTGGACAAAAATGACCAAAACTGAATTAATAATTAATCTTAATTTAATGTTCATTTAAAATATAAATTTAAACATTGTTAATTTACTATTTATTTATCAATCAAGAATTTTTGTTCTAATGATCGTCTATAGTAATTATAATTAGCTTAATCAGCAAACAGTAGAAATCTATTGCGTGTTCATTTGGATATCTAACGTGATATTTAGATATCCAATGTGAGTGTGTGTGGTTTTACATAGCTATCATTTAAGACTAGATTGTCCTTAGAAGTGAGCTAAATTTGTGGGCATTCTTAAAAGTAAAATATTCTATCTATTTATTTAATTATTATTAATATTTTGAATTTAGAGCTTCACAACTCAAAATATAGGGCCACGGTTTGTCTTAAGGTTGTCCTGTAGGTAATTATTTTTAACTTTTTATATTAAGAAATATAAGTGAATGGCATGTCCTTATAGAGGTGTGTGTGTTAAGAGCTTCTTTCACCTGAAAATCCCCTCTGCTCTCCTGCCTACTCTGATCGATACCAATTTATAAGCAAATGCTGCTCAGCTGACTCGCTCGTTTAATGAATTAGACCGTCGCTGATGTCACTCCGCTAATGAAGCCCTTCTCAAGAGTGTTAAGCAAATCTGCCGAGGGTTAGTTTGCATATGCCTGTGTGTGTGTTAGAGAGGAAAAAGGGTTTTACCAGTCCATCCTGTGTAAAAATTAGATAATTATGAGGAAAGGAGCAGGACTGCAGGAATATATGGCTGCAGTTGTACTCAATGAGTGTGCGCGCGTGTGTGTGTGTGAGAGAGAGAGAGATAGTGTGAATGATATGTGACTGATAATTACAGCAGAGGGCAGTCAGAGGAGGAACAGACCGCATCTCTGATCCAATGCCACCATGTGGTTTATAACACCATACGGCTGAATCCTTTATGGAACGAGCGTTAATTACGTTTGATCATAGATAAGCAAAAGTGAAATATATGAATAGTTGCTATAAAAAAAGCCAGAGGGATTGTGGGTGAGTGATCTGATACTATCTTAAACACACTAGCCTACATGCTGCGTGCGCTGTAGATGAGAATTCAAAGGCGTTC
Source organism: Enteromius mattozi (assembly GCA_032359235.1). Lineage (NCBI taxonomy): Eukaryota > Metazoa > Chordata > Actinopteri > Cypriniformes > Cyprinidae > Enteromius > Enteromius mattozi. Next base: position 6,672,717 of record JAUMHE010000080.1, read on the forward strand.
GGCGAGTCGTAGCGCGCATACAGAGCAGGACATATTTATGCATGTGATCAGAGCAGCCTCTCCCATCACACTCCACATGTCCCACAATCCAACACTGTCTGTCTAATGTTCACACATAGTCATCTCAGTGTGACCACAATATGCTGCTTGAGACATTTGTTCTGTCATTGGATTGAGATGCATTTTCACATTAAATTGTTTAGTTCAGTTCAGATAAGTCTGTTGAAGATAACTTGTTTTTAAGAATAGAAACAGAAGAAGTCATGCTAAAACACTTTAAATTTGGGTAAAACAATATAATTTTAGAGTATAATTTGTTCTTATCCATTACATAAATTTTAGTGCAGTTTAGTCTGATTAAAAGTATACATTTAAAAGCACTTTAATAGGAGCAACAGAACAAATACCGTCTTATAAAGTTACAGACTTCCAGTGCACTTAGACTATTATTATCTTGTAAAAAGTACTACATTTTATGCGATTTGTTTTTATCCATTTATGTAGAGTTTACTTTGTAGTGTAGTTCAGTTTGATTAAAATTAGACTTGCACTTTAGTAAAATCAAGCTTTTTTGTTCAATATGTCGATTTAGTTGATTTCAAATTTAATTTGAATTAGTATAGACTATAGAGCATTCACTCTTTTTGCATTCAATACATTTGATAAAAATTACATTGAATTAAAGTCAATTTAAGTTTTAAAAACTGATAATAGGAGGAAAAAATAGGCAACAAGTTTTAGACAATTTAATGCAATTACAATTTTGTAAGCAAACAAATGCGATTAGAGTATTTGTTTGTTGTTTTATATTCAGGTACAATTCAATTAAGTTCACTTCAGTTTAGATTTTAGAAAGACTGTGACTTTAAAATTGGGCAGCATAAGTAGCAACAGTCTTGGTAATGCACTTAAACAATTACAGTTTAGTAACAAGAAAAAAAAACCTAATTTTGTTTAGAAATTCATTTTCTGTTTGGGTGCATTAACGGCGCATTGCCAGAGGCAGTGATTGGTCGCTAACGGCTAATAGCTAAGTAAATTGTGGCTCCTCTTTCTGCATCAGCACTGTCCTCCTGAGTAATTAAACTAAAAGTCCTCATCATAAATCAAACCCACTCCTCCTGCTTTCACCCACCTCTCTCACCATCCCTTCCTTATAGGATATCAGTCTGTGGTTTGTGTAAATCGACCCCTTTGACCCTACACTGACACACAGAGTCATGGCTGGCTCCTCATACAAGTCGTCGCCCCAGCAGCTCAAAGCCATAGATAGCAGCATTACCAGGAAATAGACTTGCACATCAATCAGCGCACATACACAGAAGCAGGTGTACCATTCCTGCGTCTAACTGAACATCCAGAGCTTCACAAAGCTCCAACCACCAGCAACAGCTGCTGCCATCCTGATGTCACCTGATCCATCCCAGCTCCTGTCCGCTCCGCATTTAAACATGACTGACAGCCCAGGGGCTAATGCCTGTCCTCGAGCCATCAAAGTAAAATTAGAAAAAGAAAAGTAAGCATCTCCCTGGTCCACCACACGGCTAAATATGAAAGCCAGGGGCCAACAGTGGTGGAAGCGCTACTTTGAAAAGTCCCTAGAAAGAAATTTAACGTGTAAAAATCACTCAGTTTTTAGTTGAAGTCATAATGAGGAACGTATTTGCTAAGGTCGTAGCTGTGATGCAGTGTGGAGTTGCTAGCTTTGCATGCTAACACTGCTGCTAAAACTACTTTGACAGGAGCCGGATGGCTGCACATGCTGTCTATGATTGTTCCCCTTTTATCCTCACGCACGCGCTGATACATCAACAGAAAAGCAAAGATCCGGACAGGCTGAAATATGGTAAAACACACTTACAGTACGTGCATGTATATGTATTTACTCGCAAACACACACACACACACACATACTCACCAGGGAGAGGCAGCTTGTTTGTGGATCCAAGAGGCAGGGGGAGCGTCCGTTCCCAAGCAGCTGATTCAGCGTTTGAGAATTTGAGGATGAGAGGAAAGAGAGAGAGTGGGGGGGGGGTGGACAGATGAGAAAGAGATGGGGATGAAAAGAAATGCAGAGCGTTGGCGTCAATACCGGAATGTTCTCGGCGCAAACAGAAGAGCGAATTATCAAAAATATTGGACGAAATTGACCAAGTCAGATAAAATGGTCCCAAGACCTACGGTAACACCTCCCCACCTGTCCTGAGAGAGCAAGCGAGCAACGTATAGAGCTACGCCCCAATACGGGCAAAAACAGGAGAAAGTATGGACAGTATGCTGACAGCACTAAATGAGAGACAGACGCTCAGAGAGAGAGACAGAAAAAGAGTGAGAAAGACAGAGCAGGGAGGAAGTCGATATGAGGTAAAGAGCGAAGAGATGAGGCTGTCTCAGTTTTTTCCTGTTCTTCTCGTTTGTCCTCACTGTGTATTCCATCCTGCCTGACAGTTCTGTCCATACTTTTGTCCAATAAACGTCCTTGTCCTATCACACGAGAGACGGCAGCCATTAAGGGCAAAAATGATGTCACCGAAAACAACAAATGTTAGCTTAAAAAATACTTAAATGCAATAATGTTGACTTCAAATATGTTTTATGCCGAACGTTTAGACGGGACATGCGGTGAGTGTGCAGAGGGGCTGGTCGGAGGAGCCTCCCACTGCTCCAAAGCTTTTATACTCCGAGGGTCAAGGCAAAGAGGAGCCCCCCTGGCCCTGCACCCAGTCCCCTACTCTGCCTGGCCTTATTTAGTGAAGCAGGGCAAAAAATAGCCCCTCAAGTGCTGCTGGCTTGCGCTGATCTGCAGTGGGTGGGGCAAGTGTGGGTGGGGCCTGTACTGGGGGAGGGGCTAATGGTCAAGTGGGAATTTAGTAGTTTCTTCTGTCACTTGAACACCTTCTTACCTTGTATTATTTTCTTTCCATTCCCGTCCCCCCAAAAAACTTCTAATATAATTCATTCCCCACCCTTTCCTTCCATCAGCACACCTTAAATCCCTAACGCTGTCTGCTTACACCTTCAGGCTTTCAGCTTGGCCTCTGGAGGTATTTTTAGGCAAGCCAAATAAAGAGGTGCGCTCCCTTGCCTTGCCCTGCTCTGCAGCACCCAGTAGTTTGGTGGCTCTGTGCGCTCTGCTATCTATGGTCAGAGCCACTGAGATTGAAGAGAGAGTCACTGAGATTGAAGAGAGAGTCACAGAGAGTCACTGCAGGGTTTTTGTGCATCAGACTGATGGAATGGGATTCTTGTTATATTTGTTTATATGTTACAGAAAGCCAGTCAATTTGAGTCACATAATCCAGTGAGAGTCGTTTCCCCCACTGAATCTTGTTTGTGTGTTTATTAATTTAGTCATTGAATAATTGATTGATGCCGTGTTTAATCGTTTGCACAGTGATTTTTGTAGTCTGTAGTGTGTCCTTTTCTGTAACAGAGCATCGTAGATGTATCTGTTTGTTTGTAGAGATTTGGTTCCTCCTGAGGTTTCCTCCTCAGGGAGTACTTTCAGCCACTGGATCTGAAATCAGATACTTAGATGGTACATTTAACAAGGAATGCATTTCATGACTCTTAAAATTTTTATTTGATCTAGAATGAATGTTTGTAGTATTAATGTAATCCAGATATTCTACAGTGCCCTCCACTAATATTGACACCCTTGGTAAATCTGAGAAAAGGTGGCTGTGAAAATAAATCTGCATTGTTTATTCTTTTGATCTTTCATTCAAAAAATTCACACAATTCTAACCTATCATTGAAGTAAAACAATTGAAAATAGGGAGAAAAACTCATGATGAAATAAATGTT
>JAUMHE010000080.1:6682866-6722460 GCA_032359235.1 Enteromius mattozi
ACTATTCAGCATTCACAAGTTTAGTTAATTTTGACTGACATGACATAAGCAAATGATAATGTTATAAAACAGCAGAGTTGTATGAAAGCAATTGATGCATGTCCAAAAGCATTTGCAATTTGTTGGAAAGAATGAGAAACTGCTACTATGGTGTGCACAAATGACTAATTGTTTTGAGAAATGCACCAAAGCGACTGAGAAAAACTGTAATTAAAAAAACCAAGCACTTTGTTCTTTGTCATAAATTTTTATTTATTTATTTATTTTTACTCATTTGTTTGCTGTCTATTATTCTATGGTTTTTACTGCCTTTGTATCTATCGCTCATTTGTCTGTTCTGTCCATCCGTCTTTAGCAAGACTCAGATCTAGAGTAACATCTAATAATACCATACAACATAAAGTGAGAGGCTCTTGGTGTGAGAGATTACTAAGATTGAATGCTTAGCTTGATGAACCATGAGAAAAAAATTTGGAAGTGATGAACGATCGCTATGACGTCAAGGTGGCATACACTCTCATCTGTGATGATTTTCATTGAATCTGTCTAGTGAATGAGGTAGGATGTAAAAATGGTAAGCCATGCTGCGCTGCTTTCTTCTGGTGTCGCGTTTTAAATAACGACAGACATTTGTCTGTTCTATCTGTCTGTTGCATGACTCAGACCTAGATTAACATCTAATAATACCATATAACATAAAGTGAGAGAAGGAGTGACAGAGAAAGAGAGAGATAGAAGGGGTATCAATGCCAGTATCTATTCTTACTCTTATTATTACACAGCATGCCTCCTCTGTTCCTAGGCTCTGTAATCACTCGTCTTAAATTACAACACCAAGTGCCATTAAAGGTGTACACAAGTTTATTTCCCTGATTTTATTTTTCTGTGAGTGCTTAAATGCTCTCAATCCTCCAGTGTCTTAAATAGTGGAAGACTAGTGGTTAAAGCTCTGGGCTAGAAATGCAAATATCCTAGGTTCGATCCCAGGTGGGAGTGACTCATGATTTGGAGAGTTACCAAAGGATTGTTGTCGCAGTTGTGCCCTTGAGTGAGGCGTTCAATCCTGGTTTGCTCTGGGGTGACTGTCTATGTAATTAGTGTCCTGTTAGTCACATTGAATAAAAGGCACGGCTAAATGAGTAACCAAATCAGCAGCTCAGAAATTTGTATATATTCTGTGCATGGCATTTTTCACACTGTGCATTTCCATAATAATAAAGTTCATCAAAGTTTTGCTCACGGCTCTTGGTATTTCTTCTTTGCGCTCTGTGGAAAAGAGAGTATTGAAAAGCACTGCAGTACGGTTAACATTCAAATGTTACAGTTTGAGAGAAATTAGCTGTGGCATATGATTAGGTGACAGTTTTGCCAATTGTCTTGTACAATATTGGACAATGTCATATTTAATGAAGTAGAAATTGGACAGTTTGTGTCATATTTTAGCATATACCCAAAGTTCTGATTATAATGGACAACAAATTGCATATAAGATGGATGTTAAGCACATTTTCAACTTGTGAGAACTCTAACATTGACTGTTGCTATAGTATGTTATGTGTACTCCTTATTATCGCACATGAGACTGTCAGTGCAAATATAGTAAGGGCAGTCAATATGAACTTTTATCTGATGGCTTTTTGCTGTTTTCTGTGGAAGCCTGTTTCCGTCACTGAATAAAAAAAAAAAAAGTTATTAATACTTTTTATCTCACAATTCAGACTTTTTTCTCAGAATTGTGTGATACAAACTTGCAATTGGGAGTTGGAAAGTCAGAATTTTGAGATAAGTCAGAATTGTGAGATATAAAGTCAGAATTGCAAGAGAATTGTGAGATATAAAGTCAGAATTGCAAGAGATAACATCGCAATTGCGAGATATAAAATTACAATTGCGAGATATAATCGCACATTTTTTTTGCTCAAAAATGGACTTTATAACTCACAATTGCGAGTTTTATCTCACAATTCTGAGGAAAAAAGTTAGAATTGTGACTTTATATCACAATTTATAACACAAAGTTATGACTTTTTAACTCACAATTGCGAGTTTATATCACGCAATTCTGGCTTTTTTCATGTAATTGCGAGCATTTCTTTAACTTAGTGTTATTTAATTGCATATTATTTTTACATTTTCATCAATATTTTACCATATATTTTGGATAATTGCCACAAAGCTGTGCTTAAACACACATATTCTCCATTTCCTTACATTGGAAAAAGAGCAAACATAAGTAACAGCAAGTTTAAAATTTTGGGTTGGTCAACAAATTAATAAGAAATAACTTTTCTACAATCTGACAAATTGTGTACTTGAATCTCAAATTATATATGGGCATTTCTTTATGCATAAAGAAATGGAGTGTCCCTTTTTCTCTCCATATGATTAGTGACCATGCTTGTATTTTAGCTTGCTGTATGTGAATACAAGCTCAGGTTGTGTGTGTATGTGTACATGGTTGCATGTGTGTGTGCATGTCTTTTAAACAGGTGACTCTGAAGGAGAGTGTGAAGGTGAGATATGCTAAAAGCTTAAGAGCCACAGCTTCTTGGAGTGAGAGAGACAAACTACAGAGACTGAAGCAAACACAAAGTGTTTTTCCAACATGCTTGAGTGTGTGTGTGTGTGTGTGTGAAGCACGTTTGCGTGTTTTTGCACAGGGTGCAGTTAACTTTCCCAGGGGAATGTCACTTTAGTGACTGTGTGTAATGGTCTAAGAGATGAATGCTCTCTCTGCATTACAGTGCGGATACACACATTCAGTCTTTCTCAAACACATACACATATACACCTCTGGACTAATCTGAGAGAGAGGGTTTGTGTGTTTTTGCAGCAATGACTCCATACACAGGTTGTCACTTTCATTACTGGTCAGTGCCAAAAATATCTGGAAGAACTCTGTGTTGATTTTAAGGCTCTATATGGGATTTATTCATTTACAAACACTTGCAATCAAAATTATTTAGCCTACTTGACCTGCAAGACATTTTGCTGCTTAGTTATTAAATTTTAACCAAGGTATCAGTAATCTGTTATGCAAAGTTTAATAATGCACTTTTGGGTATATTAGGTTAAGTTGAGTAATGAGGTTCTAAAAAAAGCTAATGAGAAAAAAAATCTAATTGGCTTTACAAAATTATTCAATCCCCAACAGTCAATATTTGTGGAGAATTGTTTATTCTTTATAAATTTCAATAAACCTCTAAGGTCTTACAAGCTTTTAAGAGCCTTCTTCTGGAATCTTGGTACGTTCCTCGCTTTAAAAAGCCTTCAGATCACGGATAATCTTTGGTTTTCATGTTGTTACTGCTTTCTTCAATTTTACCAAATATTTTAATGAGATTAAGTCTGGAGCCATTCAAGAACATTCTACGAACTATCCCTGAAAAAGTCATTAGTAGATTTGGTTATGTACTTTGGGATGATTATCCTGCTAGAAAGTCCATTGATCATAAGCTTCAGTCTGTGATCCAAAGTCATCACAGTCTTTGCCAAAATGGCCTAATACTTCAAATAATCCATGATGTCCTTCATAAAGTTAATTTTCTCTTCAACACCCCCATAATAAGACTGGTCTACCTCCATGTTTGACCATGGAGATGGTGTTCTTCTGCTTGCAAACCATGTCTTTCTGGCACGAGACGTATCACTGATCCATGTTAACTTCAGTAGTTCAAATTCGGTCAGTCTTCCAGAACACCAAAAGTCTATCCAAATTAATTTGAGCGTATTCAAATCAGCCTTCAACTTTCAGAAAGGTGTCTTGACATAAAAGCCATGCTTGTTTAGTGTTCTTATATTCTGCATTGAAATGTCCTCTCCTCCTCGTTTCATCAGGTCATCTTGCAAGTCTTTGGCAGTAAATCAGGATTTTTATCAGTTGCTGTGATCGAACATTATATTCCCCTTGATTATACTGTGCTTTTTCTTCAATGTCCTCAAAGATTTTCTGGTACAACACATTTTACACTTATTTATAAGGCTGCCAGCTGTGTCTCTAGAAACTTTTAGCATCTTCTTGCCATAGACCTTCTAATATCTGATCTATTGTTTTTGTTAGAACTCTTTGACTTTGCCGTATTTGTTACTCAGTGTAACAGCTCAAGAAAATTCAGCATTGTTTCCAAATGCTTAATTGTGTTTAAACATAAGTGACTTTAAAAACAAAAATATTGACTAAAGGTTAAATAATTATGAGATTACAGCTGTAAAAAAAAATAAATAAATAAATAAATAAAAGAATTTACATTTTATATTGACATCAATTTTAATATGCTACTAAACTATTATAGATGATATATAAATATATATATATAAGCGTATTATTCTGATATTCTGATATAAGTGTATATTACAATTTCAAAAGTTTGTATGTATTTTTCCAAACGAAAAGAATTCTGAATAAAACATTGGTTTGGGTGAAACATTTAAATTGATATTGCCATTTTCACAGATGAAAAAGCTGTTATTTAAACAGGTCATGTGCATGTTATAAGCTGTATTTGTCCAATCAATGTTATTGATCTCATAAATATGTAAATAAGATCATTAGCCAGGGTTTACAAATGTACAGTGTGTAGCTTCACTTCCTACATGTTGATTTTTATCCCCCGCAAATGGTGTTTTAAGCAGTATTTACTGAAACACTGCAATAAAAAACTATAGATTTACATGTACACTACAGTTCGGAAGATTGGGATCAATAAGATTTTTAAAAAATGTTTTTAAAAGAATTATGCTCACCAGTCTTGTTTATTTGATCAAAAAAACAGGAAATACAATATAAATGTAAAATTATAATATAGAATTAGTAAAAGTTTTTTTATACAGTTTTCAGTGTCATATGAGTGATAGTTTCTTGAGAAATCATTCCAATATGCTGTTTTGGCTTCTTCTTATGCATGAAATTTCAGGATAGTTCCTTTGGTCACTTCAATGCACCTTGAAGCAAAACAATAAAAACTGACAAAATGCCAACAATTTTTAACAGCAGTGTACACCCAAAGCAATTATTTGTCACAAGATACTCTGTTTAGTCTCTGTATACAATATGTGTGTATGTATGTGTCTGTGTATATGTATAAACTTATAACATGTTAATTTTATCTTTTTAAAAAGATGTAACATTTTCACTATATAATATTCATCCTAAACTTCAAAAATGTTGTCCAATCAAATGCTCTGTGAAACTGGAATGCTCCTCCCATATGTAGTAATAAGACACAGACTAGCAAGGAGTAAAGCATGCTGCTCTTATTTCAAACTTCCTATTTAATAATAAATAACGGGGAAAAAATTGTGCTTGTCATTTGATTTCATTAGGGTCTATGATAACGACATTTCGAATGACAGAAACAAGTCCAGTGAGAGAATATGCTGTAGTTTGTATTGTGCAACAAAAAAGGGCTGTTTTTTAGTAAATCTGTAATTAAAGAATCCACCAGACTCCTGTCAGTGTGTGTGATCCCGAGGAAACAGCTGGTGTGTGTGTAGCAGAAGCGGGTCGGTACAGTAGAGGTTAAATAGCCTACAGCCGCTCCGTGAGTCTCACTGCCCTTTAGTGAGGTTTGGGCAGGTGCCTTTCCAAACTGGGCATGATCCAGGACCGGAGGACACGGCCGAGCAAGGAATTACCACTGAGAACACACTCTGCACAAGACTGCTTCTGTGGGCTGATACTGGATCTGTGTGTGTGTGTGTGACTGACATTTCACTCTGGGTTATTCCTGAAGTCACTTTTCCCTCATGTTGTTCCAAACAGTTTGAATTTCTTTCTTTTGCTGAACACAAAGAAAGATACTGTATGTTGTCTCATTATATTGTGGATTGCATATGTAGATATATTGTATCTGTATATTGTTTGTATTGTATTGGCTGTTTCTGTGCGTTTCCACAGTGAGAAACTTGGTGAGGATTACAATACTGTTGGTTACTGTTAACTCAGACAAGGTTCATACATTGTCTCATATAAAATGAAATAAATATATAAATCTTTATTTATATATTTATTTTAATTATTATATAGGATCCTATATATATATTGTTATATGTGACAATAAAACCAGTTTTAAGTACAGGTTTATTTGTAGCAATAGCCAACAATTATGGGTCAAAATTATCAAATTTTCTTTTATGCCAGAAATCGTTAGGATATTAAGTAAAGATTGTGTTCCGTGAAGATATTTTTTGAATTTTCTACTGTAAATATATCAGAGCATATTTTTTGATTAGTAATATGCATTGCAAAGAACTTAATTTGAGCAACTTTAAAGGAGATTTTTGCACCCTCAGATTCCAGATTTTCAAATAGTTGTATCTCAGCCAAATATTGTTCTGTCACAAACCATACATCAATGGAAAGGTTATTTATTCAGCTTTAATACATCTCAATTTATCATTATATCATACATAATACTTTTTTAGGTTTCTACAATAAATAAAAAGTTCAAAAGAACAGCATTTATTTGAAATAGAAATCTCTGGTTACAATTTAAATGTCTTTACTGTCGGTTTAGATGAATTTTCCTTTGCTGAGTAAAAAAAACAACAAAAACAGCAACAATTTTTTTTAATGCAATGTGAAATTTTTAAACCTGACTGCCCAAGATAAATTACTCAGGGTAAAGTATGACCAGTGTGAAACATGAAGCAAGATAACTCAGGACCTAAAGCCCTGAAGTATACAGTATATGTAATATCAGGCGTGATGGGGACCGTTCTAATAGGCTGTAAAAATGTCGCATTCAAGAACGCACACCATGTTTGCTCCTGTGATAATATTTACCATTCCTTTGTTGATCAAGCAGTAAATTGCTGTAGTGTGATGGCGCAGCACAATCACATAGCCGTACATTCACAAATTCCTGTCGCAAACTGCTTTCTGATCAGCGCCATAAATCTCAGCTACACCAGCACAGCTCAAAGCATTTCAGTGGACAAAAATGTCACCCTGACACATGGAGGTGATAATCATATGAAATAGGGAAGGAAAGAGACCGAAATGAAAAAATACATCTCTCTTACCGCAATCTCTTTCCAGTTGCAAATCAAATCAATAAGGCGATGCTGTTTTGTAACAATTTTTCATTTCTCTCTCTCTTTCTCTCTCTTTTTTGTGAAGGGTGTCTGGACTCTTGCAGTGTATTTGAGATATGGAGAATAGCACAGTGTAATGTGTCAGACCTGAATCAATAAAGACAGCTAAATATAGTCCTGGCTTCTGTAACAGAGCAAAAAAATAAATAAATAGATTTTTCTATGAATACCTATTCAAAGTACACAACAGGAATTGTGATGTACAGTAAACTGTTTGTAAGTGAAAATGTGTGTGTCATCTGATATTTGAGCATGCATATCTCAGATGTGACAGATGAGGGTCTGTGTGTGTAAATCAAAGTGCAGTAAATGACAGTAACAGGAGTGTGTGTGTGTGTGAGGGAAACAGCTGCTGTAATGCAGAGGATGGCATCTCTCAGGCTATCGCTGGGGCTCTCTGGTTTCTGTGGGACAGCACTTGTCTGTATCATATCATACGTCCAGTTCTCCATCCATCCCACCAATCACAAACCACCAGGCCTCCTTTAACTCTCAAACATCTTCGCTAAATCAGTGGTTCTCATGTGTTTCACGTAGGACAATAAATGGCATCCTGACACATCCAAAACAGTTTAACTGCATGAATAAACGTACATTTAAATACATTTAAACCATAAATATAGCCTCAGTACGCCAAATTATTAGCATGGCATGCTGAATATGAAAAGTGACAGTCTGTGAAAAGTGTTTTTTTATTTAGATGGTTTTATGCTCTCAGAACACAGTGTTTGTGAACCTGTATGTAATGACTCTTTCATGGAAGTTAGTAACTATTTTACATTTTGACAAATTGGTGATGAATTTGAAGGGATTTTGTGCTTTATCGTTTGTATGTTTTTGTACAATCTTTTTAAGCAGTTTCAATCTGATGCTTGGCCTTAAGCATCAACAATATAAAAGATTTTCTACTTTTCAAAAGTTGGCAAGCTTCAAATTCATGAGTTTATTATTGGTTCTATTTGATTTTAATATAATAATCATTTTATTGTCCTTTTTAGAATCTGCATAAATCTGTTCATTGTAAAAATTGTACATAATAAATATTAGATTAGTTAATGTATACGATTACATCAAATTGGATTAATTAATAATTATATAAATCTCGATTCTATTTATTTAAAACACATCCAGTTTATTAGTATTACAGAAACCTGTTTAGACTGAAAATATGTCATGTTTAGTAGTTTTTATTTTTTTTTATTTTATTAGTTAATAGATACACAAATACACAGATTTGACAAATTTAGGCCTTTGTTTTTTATATACTTACATAATTGGTCATTTCTTTTAAATTATTATTATTATTATTATTATTATTATTATATTCAGAATATGATTGATGATGACACAACTTAGTCAATAAATAACTTGGCCACAAGTAAACATAATTTAGGAGCATATTTTAACATACAAAATGATTTGGAAAAGCTGCTGTTGAAACACTGGTCAAAATGGATAATGAATGAAACTCATCAAAAACAGCTGACACATGGTATTTGTGCGCAAAATCTTTTTTTATATACTGGACATAGATTTTGTTTTTCATAGGGAGGAGCAATATAGTCATTTTGCATCAGTCATGTCAGACTGAGTTGTTATTGTTCTCACTTTTCTTGGTTTGGACATTTTCTCGCTCCCTGGCCAATTTTCTGACTTTCCAGTGGTGGAAGGATTGCAGATTGGACATTGTCTCCAGCACCAGCACCCTTCACACACTGCATTCGCTGATGCACCAGCCATTTTTGGTGCACATGTGTGTGTTTAGGGATTTTGGGTCTATTTGTTTTGATCAGACCATAATTCAGTGTGACAGCCAGGGCTTCTTGTTTCCCAAAGGTTTCAGCAGACTCCTGCTCCCTGTGGTAACTCAACACACACAGCACTTCTCTCTCACTACTGTATTTGACGAGGAGATGTTGTCTTCCTTTCACATTTGTTGTCTCCCTTACATTTTTTGTGGACTCCTATAAAAAGAGAAGATTTTATGAAACTGTCAGTGGTGTTTGGGCAAAACTCAATTTTGGGTTGTTGCTATGCAGTTGTGAGTGTTTTTAGCACGTTGCTATGCAGTTGCTAGGGTCATGGTTGTTAGTATAGTGTGGTCTTTCAGTTAATGAGATTATATGAGACTATAATATTCATTATGTGCAGAAAATCTGACATGCATCAAACTGGTGAAAAATTAACTCATTACAAAAATAAAAATAAAATAAACTTGTTTAAGCTGGTTTTTATTGAATAAATTAAAGGTAGACCTTTGCATATTCTGTCTTTAATTTAATACAAATAATCAAAATAACCATAATGTCTATCAGTTTGTTGTTAAAAATATATATTATATTTGCTACTATATTATTATTTTTGTTATTTCTGAAGCGTTACAAAAAAAAATGGTAACACTTTACAATAAAGTGTCATTCGTTAACATTACTGAATTAACTAACATGAACAAACAATGAACAGTACATTTATTACAGTATTTATTCATATTTGTTAGCATTAGTTAATAAAAATACAATCATTCGTTGTTAGTTCATGTTAGCTCACGGAGCATTAACTAATGTTAACAAACACAACTTGAGATTTTAATAATGCATTAGTAAATGCTGAAATTAGCATTAACTAATATTAATAAAGGCTGTAGAAGTATTGTTCATTCTTAGTTCATGTTAACTAATGTCATTAACTAATGTTAACTAATGAACCTTATTGTAAAGCGTTACCAAAAAAATATTTAATAAGGCTTTTGATAATGAAAGTGTTAAAATAAATATACATCATCCTGTCCTCTGAGGTATATTTTCAAAAAATTATATCACAAAGAAGCAAGTGATTTCAGTCCTGGAGCTCTACCTTACTATAATACCACAATATTATTGCAATAGAGATATATTTCTTTGATTCATTAAATTATTATAATTCAAATGGAAAATATATATATTTTGAAGTACTAGAACTACTACTACTAAATAAAAATAATAACACAGTTCTTGTTGATATTTTGGGAAAAAAACACTTTTCGTTACTAAATTAACATTATTACATGTCATTATTTCATATTTGCCATACATTCGTAAAACACATAAAACAGTGAGTAGAAAATAAAGAAGTTGGAGTGGAGTAATTACAGCATCTTTTTCACTCAAATCCGTTCACATCCTCTGCTGGAAACTAATAGTACAGTGACTTTGTGACCTCCAGTGATATAATCGCTGTGATTGTGAGTGCACCTTTACAGTTAAACAGACAGATGAGAGCAGGGCACAGCATCTGTCTGTGTGTACTTTACACTCTGTGTGTGTGTGTGTGTGTGTCGTCTCTGCATATTCAGTATTGTAGGAGCAGAGAGATTGAGAAAGGAGGAGGGAAGGTGATAAAAGAAAAATGAATAAAAGTGGAGCGCTAATCCTATGATGAATCTGTGTGTGTTTTTGCTGTGGCAGCTTTGATTTATCACCAACATTTTATTCAAGGTCCTGAAATTAGTGAGACGCAGCACACGATAGAAACTACAGACAAAGTAGTGAAAAAATAGCAAAAAAAAGAGAGAAACTGAAAAAAGGCAATGCAGGAGTTGCTGATATTGAGCAAATGTAATGTGTATTTCATTATTTTTTATATATATATATACATTTCCATTTTATTTCTGTTCTTTAATCTCAGGTGTCTTGATATACCAATATGATTAATGATCCAGGGTAGCGGCGAGAGCTCTGCTGTGAAAAGGGAACGAGCCGGAACAACATTGCTGGAATGATGCTCACTATGACACTTTTCGGAAATCAGAGCCCCTGTAGGTCTGAGAAAATAAGTACAAGTTTTCTGAAAGATCGGGCCGAGGCTACAGACAGCTAAAGAGAGATGGAAGTATGAGAACTAGCTTTATAATGTCCAATGATGTCCGTATCAGGAGAGTTTAGATGCTGTAGTCTGGGCGTGTCAGAGACAGTGTACAGTGTTACATATGGAGGAATGACTCAAGTGGGACTCGCTGGAGAAAGTGTGTGTGTGTGTGTGTCGGCCCTTTGGCTCTTTCCTGGCGCTGCAGAACAAAGAATGGTTAGATTTCCCCTGGTGACAAGTTTTTTGCAGGATCTTACAGAAATTCTCTCTACTTCTTTATGGTTTATCTTCTTTAAGCGGCAGCTTCTTTTGACAGCTTTATACTTCTGATTCAAAGATTTTTAGTTTTGTGTTCGAGTACTATTGTGAATATGTCAAATACAATGTTAAATACAACAAACATCTCAAAGTTATTTTCTCAATTTTTTTAATACAGAAGATGTTTTGAATCTTTAGAGGCTGGTTGCATCAACCACACACAACATAAATTGCCTACACTACCATTCAAAGGTTTTTAGAAAGAAGCTCCTTATGCCCTGCAAGGCTGTATTTTAATTAATAAAAAATGCAGTAAAAGAAGGAATATTTTTACCATTTTAAGTAACTATGTTCCTTTGTTAATATATTTTTAAATGCAATTGATTCCTGTAATGCAAAGCTGAATTTTATTTCATTACTCCTTAACATTTGCTAAGTAAGACCATTAAAGGGACGGTTCAAAAATGAAAATTCTGTCATTAATTATTCACCCTCATGTCGTTCCATGGGACCTGCTGACCAGAATCAAGGTCCAGAAACATAGCAAGGCCATTGTTAAAATAGTCCATGTAACATCAGTGAATAATTTTACGAAGCTACTATAATACTTTTTGTGCACAAAGTAGAAATAATGACTTTATTTAACAATTCATTGTTAAATATGTTGTTTACGCTTTGATTTGAACATATGTATGTGATACTCTCCAAAATTACACTACAGAGTAGTGCAGAGACGACGTACAGTATTGTTGAATAAAGTCATTATTTTTGTTTTCTACGTCATACAATATACCATTCTAAATCAAAATGAACTATCCCTTTAAAAAAACTTACTGACTTCATACTTTTGAACTGTGTAATTGTGACAATGCAATGCTGTAAAAGCAGGATCAAGCCCATGAATACTTGCTGCTTGACAAGTATTTAGGTTATGAACATTTAACAAATTAGATGAAATGATTGTGTGCTCAACTCGTTATGTTGTAGCAGATGTAGATTTAACAGTTCATTTACTTTTCTCTAATATGCTTTAATATATGTGTTTCTGATTGGCCAGACTCTCAGTTAGTACACAAAGCTGCTTACACCATTTCTAATAAAAACAAACAAAACCCCTATAGTTTACCTCGTAAATGTGACAGGGCCTGAATTCATCAGAATGCTACAGTCCTGATCATTAAATCAACTAAAGGCTGGTTAAGTTATTTATAGCTGTACTATGTGTTTGACGTGGTTTATCTAATCAGAGTTTAGAATCACAAATATTCCTTCCAATCGTCAGTTTATAGTGTTTCCCAGGAATAGGAAGGAATAGGTCACTGAAAAATGACCAAGCTGTAGTTGTGTTTGTTTCTCCACAAGAACAGACAAAAGAAACAATCTTGGCCTGAGGGTGAGTATTTTCAGCTCATTTTCATTTGTGAGTGAACTATTTCTTTGAAGATTAAACAAATATCTAAACTTTTTGCAGTTCCCCATAAGTGAACACACTCACTGCACAGTCTAAAAGTCCTTTATCTTCTTTTTCTGAAGATATTTTGTTAATATTCAATAGTTTATCAACACATTCGCAAGAGTTAATGGTTACATGACGTGCAGGTAAACAAATAAATAATGTACACTTTTAAGCAAGTGTCTTATTTTTATTTTTTTCATTATTTATATTTTATTTTTGCTCTCATTATTTAATTATTAATGTTTCTTCATCTGACAAACCTCCTACAGTTGCCACAGAATGGAAAACCTTGTTTTAAAATATTAATAGTATTGCTCTGAAGTAGTTAAACAAATGCGCGCACACACAAATACATAATAAACAGAATATGTTATTTGAGAGCGCAAAGAAGAACACATTGGCCTGGCACTACAGTTATTAACCTAACATGATGTTCTACTAACAACCCAAAGCAGAGGAGTACTGGCCAGCCTGTAATCTCCATCATACATTAAACATCAGCCTGTGCACTGAAACACATTACAGCCTGAGCAGTGTGTAATCACTCTCTCACACAGAATAAGCCCTGACTAAAGGAAATATAAACAAGTCCACCGCTCTCAAATCTGGGAGACAGAATGTTAATCACTCTTCATTTTTTATTGTCAATTATATCGTAACTGCTCAGAGATCTGATTCCTGTTCTGAAATCCAGACTACAATATTTGTTCTAAGTGAACTACATCATACTTTAGTATTAATTGAGTAAATCCTTAAAAATCCTGGCATATCCAAGGTGAACAACAACAAAAAAAAGTGAATGCAAGATTGTTTATGTTACATGGAAGTCAAAAAAGTGCAAAAAAAAAAAAATTCAA
Organism: Enteromius mattozi; assembly: GCA_032359235.1. Classification (NCBI taxonomy): domain Eukaryota; kingdom Metazoa; phylum Chordata; class Actinopteri; order Cypriniformes; family Cyprinidae; genus Enteromius; species Enteromius mattozi. The sequence goes on from JAUMHE010000080.1 coordinate 6,696,376, forward strand.
CTTTGTACAAAATTTTCTATTAGTACTATTGACTGAAAATAAACAGGACGTTTTTGGATGTTTTATTTATTTAATATATTTATTTAATTTTATTTGTTGTTTTTTTAAACTAATCCTTTAAAACATTTTATAATTAAATCTATTAACAAGATTTTTCCACACAATCAGTTCAGAAAATGTGTATTATTTCCATGTGAGCTTAGAAATTTTGATAATGGTTCCGAGAACCTGGAAATGAGTGCTGCTGGAGAGAAAGAGTGATTTGTTTATATATTTTCCCTGGGGGTGCAAGATACAAGATGTACTCGTTTTTTTTTCTGCTTCACTTGTTACACTTTGTTCATCTGGACTAGCTGACTACACATTTAGCAATTTCATCCATAGCTGCACGCAGGAAAGATGTGGACATAAAGAAGAGAGTTGTCAATAAATGCAATTATGCAGCTACTGCCATCTAGATAATCGTATTTGGACGCCTCTAATCCTCTTGCTGCCCCTCAGACTTTCTTTCTCTCCATTTTCTTCTTATATCCTTAAACTAGTCATGGGTGTTTCTTCAACTACGACAATTTCATGTCCCGGGGCTTGTGAGCAGAATCTTTTTATGCATGCTTTACAATTAAACTGTAATTTGGCCAATTAAGCAAACATTGATAATATTTAATTGTGTGTAAAAAGTGGCAAAACTACAACTTGCACTAGAACGTTATTGTGTGTTGGTGTGGATGATATTAAAGCTATTGTTATGTTTATAGTTATTGTTGTTGGTGTGAATGGGCCTTTACTTTATATGCTGTATACCTGTTCATGGTGAGACATTGTTAGAAGGCCGTATTAAATAAACTAACAAGATGACAGTGTGAAAAGACTGCAGGGCCAAAAGTTGCAGAAACACTGCTCATTAATCTTCTTCATTTTATCTTATGCACACGTGCACACTCTTCTCTGTCCGTTGCCCTTCTCAACACACACACACACACAGAAACTGAGATCTGTCAGAAGTGTAACTGTAGCTCTTTCACCCAGTGCTTGTCGCGGCCGTATGGCAACTATTTTCTGCATGGCCTCTAACAGTTGAGCCTGTCACATTTCATTGCTGCCACTAAGCTGATCCTCCTGAACACACGTAGTCTCACACACACGCACACACACTCACACTCACACTCACTCTTACTCCCCCTTTGCTTTACTCTGTCTTTCTGGTCAACCTGCCATTGCTTGTACTGTTTGCAAACTGAGCTCAGTTCCAAGGTCACCACTCTTAGATCACTGAGAACACTTTCCTTAGCTGCTTCCCTCCCTCCCTCCCTCCCTCCCTCTTGCTCTCAATTAAATTCAATTCAACTCAATTCAGTTCAATTCAGTTCAATATAATATGAGCTTTATTGGCATGACAAATGTATTGCCAAAGCATAGTTTACATTAAATCTCGAACAAATGTTTTAATAAATCAATACATGTATATATAATTCAATAAAAAAGAACAAATCAAATATGAATTCTAGAATTCTATAAGCAATTTAAACTATATTGTGGTGTCTCCCTCTCTCTCTCTTACACACACATTCTCTCTCAATCGTATATACCCAACGTATGTTCATAGAGGCTGCATTTATTTTATGAAAAATAATGTAAAAAATATATTGTGTAGTATTATTACAATTTTAGAAAACATTTCGGTCTGGCTGCATTTTAAAATGTAGTTTGTATGACATTAAGTGTCACATGATCTTCAGAAATCATTATTTTTTGTATCAAAGTATATAAAATAAAAACAGTAAGTAACATTTGTTTAATCTTTCTTTTCCACTCATATTTTAAGGAAATTTACATGTAAAATCTACTCACATTATGAAAAATTAATAAAGAGAATAAGTAAATTTAACTTGGCCTTTGAGTAATTTTTACTACTCATTTGAAGTTTACTCAAGTAAATTTTACTCAATGTAGTGCACTGAATGAGGCCATGCTATTAAAGGGTACGATTAACTTATGAACATTTATATTAAATATACCTGTCCATTACCTGCTGTGCGGTGTACAGTAGCAGAAATTATAGAGAGGAAGTTCATTCTTATCACATGCTTTAAATACAGTCATTCAAACACTTCAGTCAGGGCTTCCAAACACAACCGGAAACATTAAACCTAACTCACAGTTGACGTCTGTAGTGTTTTTGGGAAAGTACCACATAAAATACACTCTTCATTCTTAATTAACCAATTTGATCAATAAAAATCACCATTTGTTTTTCTTAAGGCCTCTGGACAAAGTATTAGCTCTAGTTTTGTTTTCACAGAAGCAATTGTTTAGTATAATTCTTTTATTCCACACCATTAAACACATTTCTCTTTCACTGTGAGACATTTATACTCTATAATATTACACATTTAATTACAGTTAATCCTTTTTTACTTGACTGAGAAAGAAAGGATTCCAATTCATTACGCAGGATTAAACGTGTCTAAGAGATGTGGGGCTTTTCTAGTGTGGTCAATGAGTGTGTGTGTGTGTTTAGAGAGAGGCTGGGTTAGTGGTGCGTTTAAAGTCGTTATGTGATTCTACTGTGTTTTAAACAGGAAAAGTCTGCTTTTCATATTTCATGCTCATTGGTCCATCTTTGTTTGACTTTTATTCCTATGTGAAATAGCTATGACGCATTTAAACTCTTCCTAGTGAATACCAGAGTCTGAAGAGTAGGAGAATATATACATATAAAATATTTTATTTTCTAAATCAGCCCCAGTCATTTCTTCTGTTCCCATTATTTTCCCTAGTGAACTGTTAATAGTGATAGTCAAACAGCTGAGAATATTGACGGGTAGCTTATAAACCATAAACTAGAGAGAAACACATTTTTCTGGTTGCTATTCTACATTGGATGATAAGCATCTGCTGAATCATAGTGAACCAGAGTTTCTTAACATTGTGACAACCCCGACTCAAGAGAAACAACGTTAGGCACCATAACTGCTAATTAAAATATACTTATTGCATTAGATATTAACTGCAACAGATTAAAACAGCAAGCGCAGAAGGCCCTTCAGAAGATCTGAGCTGAAAAAGTAAAAACATTTAACACCATCAACAAACCTTTGATTTTTCTTTGCAGCCCAATTATATTGCGTTGTTCTTCAATTTGATCTTTTTCTTTGGTTAACCTTTGTCCCAAAAGAGAATGCGTAAGGGCTGTAAATATGAGTGGGGGAGGGGAATACAGTCTGGAGGATGCGATGAGAAAGAGCCAAGCAAATCGATAGCTTATGAATATTCTGATCAGTGTCCTGAGCTGAAGAAAACTGCTAATGCCAGATGATACTAGTGCACAGAAGAGGAAGAATGCCCATTTTAGTAGTACAAGCGAAAACTCTAGAGGCCTGTAAAAATGCTAAATCTCTTTAAGAAAGTAGGATTGTTAAGTTTGAATTTATTTCCCACGCAAAGATTACCCAGCTGTGGAAACGAATGGGTGAAGTAGTATCAGTATTAGAGCGCTTCCTCTGAGAAGGACTACAGGGCAGGGGAGGTGTTTTATAGACTGTGATTGGGGAGGGATTACACAGAAACACAATCCAATATTAAGAGGAGACAGACAGCTCCATATCAGCCACTCTCCCTATATCTGTCGTCTCCATAACTGGATCAGACCTACCCAGGCCCCTTCCTCCTAGAGAGAGAAAGCATACATAATAATGCAGAGCGAGGACAGAGGCAGGGCAGAGGAAGAAAATAAACTTCATTTATACAGTTCGTATTGTCTTCATATATATAGCTGATTGTATTGATATATGGTTGTTTGTGTTTAGTAGTTAATCAATACACTAAAGATACGAGTATATTTACAATTACTAGAACTGTTTATTTTATAATAAAGAATCTGTTAAAAGACACAAAACCGAGAATGTGTTGTGTGACAGCTATGTTTTAACAATCAATATACCAATTATCGGTTCTCAAATAAGGTCGGCCACATGATAAAAATGAAAAGTGGAAAGCACATCCAGGCACTCACATAGTAAGCTAAGTAAAAAGCCTTTATTAAAACATGGCTTCATATTAAAAATACACCAACACAGCTACATAGTATTTAAGTAATAAGTATTTAAATTAATGATTTATTATTAACTTATTAAAATTCTAAAAATACATTGGTTTGTGTTGCTATGTCCAACAATGTCCTGCCAGACAAGACAGAGCAGGTTACTTTTGGAACAAAGTCTATGTTTTCAATTTTTGTCTTTTTTTTTTTGTGGTTTTTAAATGTGTTGTGACAGATCACTGTAGTGCCTCAGTTCAAGCAGCATGTGAACAAATCATCTCTTCTTTTTTACTAGTTTAAAATTAACATGAATGAACATCGGAATGTTTCTTGTTTCAACTACAGATAGACAACAATACACTCCATTTTTCAAGTTCAAGTCCACTGAAGTTAATGTGCTCATTTGTTTGCCATGTTCACACTTGGCGTCTTTTCTGACAAGAAAAAGTTGACGAATGCTTTTTTAGAAAAATACAACGCTGGCAGCGTCTGTTACAAAAAAGCATCTGAAAGCATCTTTTGTTGCTATAGTAACAGCTACAACAGTAGCCTAGTGCGGTGTGCTGCAGAAGTGTCAATAAAGCGTAAAAAGTTGGCTCTTGCGTTGACTTTTGAAGTTAACAGGGAAGAAAATGTCGATTCACAATGACGTATGTGGGTGCACGACATTATACGGGGAAGGAACCAGAATGGTGCTTAAAACAATTTAGTCCAGGAGTTCCGGGTAGATGATGCACAGTTTGCGGCATATTTTAGTTTTGTGCTCAGAGACTAGTACGATCAGTTTATCTATCGGCAGCTTTTCCATTTTTTTCTTGTTTTTATGGAAACAACAGATCTCACTACTTGCTTGGTCATTGGTCAACTGTCAAAAGGGCGCTTGACGTAAGGGTTTTTTTTTTTGTGTTTTTTTTAAAGTTTAACTAAAGACGCTCTTGGCTGCAGGAAAAGATGCCGGTGGTGGCATTCTTAGGATAGGATAGGATTCTAATGTAAAACAGATGCTGGCAGCAAGTGTGAACATAGCCTAATAGTTCCAGTTTCCGCTAATTAAAAAGGTTTGAAAACAAACAACTTTGTCAAAGTTATAGGAAATGTATAAACAAATACTGTTTCAAAATGGTTGAAAAGTCAATGATGAATGAGGGCACACCTCTTTAAAATCATTATAGATCATTTTCATAAACCTTTTCGTTTGATCAGTTATGTTAAGTAGTCATTTGAATACTTAATTTAACATCATAACATCTATTGCTTTACAGTTATCATTTTTAGTGACAATAGTAGGATACAGTTATGGAATGGATTGCCAACAGAATTTAAAAGAATTTAGAATTTTAAAAATCTGCATTGCTGTAAAAATGGCTTAAACAGAATTAATTGTGTAATCATTCATTTAGATAAAATATAAAATGCATTTATTGCACTATACCCTGTTATATAACCCCAGCAATAAAAAAAGAAATACTAAATAATAAAACAATAATAATAAATAATAAATCAGTGCTAGAAGTGAGTTAAATCTTTGGTAATACATCTCTCTCTTTTTTTTCCTGCTTTAGTTTACTTACACATTCCAAACCCAGTAATGTGCAAAGGGTCTAATTGAGCAGTTCTTTTCAGTGACGCAAGCAGTACAGAGATATCACACTTCAGTGTTCAAGGGTTTATTGCCACTGAGCACAGATGTTAAATTGGGGAAATGTGGACACTTTTGGTTGTTATAAAATCACTATGTATATAGTAGATGTGACGTAGGTGCAGAAACCAAACCCGTGGTCACATGTGAAGGACAGGTTATGCCACTGCTGCCTCCGTCTCATTAGCAATGTCATGAGCTTCCTCGCTGTAATCTCTCTCTCTCTTTCTCCACAGCACCCATCCTCATCACCATCCTCAAGAACTCATCTCCTTATCACTACAAAAATGTATATAAAAACGGAGAGAATCATCTATCAGAAAGCACCTATTCCTCCTCCTATTTGTTCTCCCCGTCTCTATCGCTCTGCCCTTGCTACCACCTCTTTATATCTTTTCTTGCTCTGCGCTGACTTCTTATTTTATCGGTTACTGCATATTTGGGGTATAGAGGAAGCAAGTCTCTTACTCGGTGTGTTGAAGAGTGCCTGTGTTTCACACTCAGGGGAGCAGCTGTGGTTTGATCTATCCTTTTGCCCTTTGCTCAATACAGTGAGACTTTTCTAAATCTCTCTGTCTTGATCTGTCAAAGGGATCTCCTTGACTTTTATGTGTGCCAGTGGAACCCTCCTGGCTCAGGGCTGAGCTTACTCAGCGATATGCATCCCTCTTTTTTTCTCAGATTCTGTCGGGCCGCCGCTCACGACACTTTCTCATGATGTGGCAAGACAGGACATGCAGTCAGCATACATCTACATCTCTATCACATGCTCTCCACTATTCTACTGAATGAAAACGAGCGAGAACAGAGAAGGTCTTGACCTTTAACCTCACTTAGCACTTATCAATTTAGCATATTGTGAGTGGACTAATGATTCCACTTTTAGAAGCCCTTTTCAAACACAGGAGATTGTAATTGTAAAGCAACCTGCAATCTCAGAACTCATCCAATCAAATGGGTACAAGCATAATTTCAGGAATGAAGACTGGATAAGTATAAGTATATTTCAATTGAGTGACCCATATTTCCCCCCAAAATTCAATTCAGTTTAATTCATTGTGTGCAATATATGAGTTAATGTTAATACTCCAACCGACATTTCTCCATGATGCCATAGAAACTAGTATGGTGTTCATCATACATAAATCTTTCTTTGTAATTAAAATGCATAAATGAAGACACAAGTTATTTATTTATTTTACAGATTTACTTTTTTTCATCTTAGAATGCTACAGAGTACATAAAATGAATATCACAATGGGGAAAAAACTGAGTTGTTCAAATAGGCTTGATTTACTTACTCTTGCTTTAGGGGGGAATAACAATTACAACAATTACATTAAAAAAATCTCAGTATATTTTTGTATTTATTATGGTTTTTGAAAATGAAAAAAATATATATAAATAATATATATTCGCTTAAAAATTGTGGGAAAATAAAAAAATAATTACAATTTTAGACCTATGCTAATAAAAAAGTAACTTATCTAATCTTTTATTTTTTGTCAAACCCTTGAGAATAATTTTTTTTAAATGCAGCTCTCATCTCACCTTTAGATTGGCACTGGGGAGAAGATGAAAAGACTTCATTAAAAAAGAAATTAGGCTCTCCGATTTTGATTTAAAAATCCATTTGGATATGATTCCCTGCATAACTCCATTGATTTTTAAAAATCTTTTAATATGGAATGTTATTGTGTTTGTAAAGCAGAGGAGCAGTGTTGTTCTTGTTTTGATTATTTCTCTAATGTGTATTGACAGTGCAAGTACATTGAGTTTGTGTGGATTTCCTGTACCACCTGCACACTTTCCTTTCCTCCAATCGCAAGACACCAAGAGTGACGCTCCATTAGAGGAAGTGACAGGATGTCACTGTCTATCTCTTCTTATTTTCACCATCATTTTAAAACCCCTCCCTCAAGTCACCGTCACCAACACTTTAAAGGTAACAAATGGACTTCAGATGCATTTGACCCTGTAGTGACATGGTTGAGGAAATGAAAAATGATCCGTTGACACAGACACTATCGAGATATTGCGACCTTGATATTTTATCCAAGGGGTGTAATTGCCAAACTTCATTCTGTGTCCATAATGCCAGTCAGTCCAGGAGGCTTAGATCAGAGTGTTTTTACAGTGATTAATAGCTGTGTTGCTAGGTTGATCTCAATGGTAGTTGCTCAGCTGGTAAATGTTGTAGTCCTACAAGCAGGGCTTCAAGATTCATTAAAGTAAAACCAAAATTGTGATTATCCGATCAAAAAGACTGCAATTTAAATAACTGTCTGTGGTGTGTGTTTTTAGAGTGAACTATGGAACTGTGTGTTTTGTTCTGTTTTTTTACCCCGCATGTTCCAACCATCTTCCCAAACATACTATGAAATCCACTTTTAAACTGACAACTGTCAATAAAAAATGTATATTTAAGGGGTTAGTCCACCCCAAAATGTTTTTTTTTTTTCAGTAATCACTTTGTCTTCGTTTGTCTATTTTGGATAAAAACCGTGAGACTTCTGACTGTCCCATTGACTGCCAAATAAATAGCACTGTCAAGGCCAACCTGATCTCATAAAAATATGTACCTCTGTGCACGTTTTGTGCAACTCCACTTTTATGTACCTTACTGCACGTTTTGCCGGAGTTTTAAAGAGAAATGTCCATTGAGTGGCGCTAAAACACAGGTTCAATACGTGAACCCTGGTACACATGGTAAAAGTTAATATAGGTATCTGCCGCGGTTCAGAATGGCAAATGCAAAACTAATATAAACAAACATTTGTTGAGGCAACTGTGCCATTTCAACTTCCTTTTATGCAGGTTTGAACTGTTTTGTTAAACAGTAGTTACACAGGATTTGAACCGGAGCTCCTCGCCTCTCAATTACATCTCTGTACTCCATGAGCTACCGAGTAAATCGACTGTCTGTGAAAACCCATAGATATGAAGCTGGATATGTGTGATGCTAACATTCACAAGCATCAGTAAAAATAGACAGGATGTGACAAGATCATTGGACTTGGACATGCCTTTCTTGCCTTTCTACTTCTGTATATGCTGCAGCTTTTTTATAAACTATTGTATTAAATTCACCCAACCGAATATTAACTAAACTATCTTTTTATTTTGTAAAAGAAAGTCAACCATACAGCTATAAAATAACTGGTAAGCTGGTTTAACATTTCCTATAGTATAACATAAAAGTTTTTTCTGGTTTATGTTGCTTGCAAAACTGATTTAGTCTGAACACATGTCTGTCATTAAACAAACATGTGGTTTGCTCATGTAATGTTATACTGTAGTTATGACTTGCCCAGCAGGGGCTATCTGCTAACCATAGGGATGTAGCAGGACCTTGACCCCCCTGGAAAAAGGAGGATGATGGGTAGGGAGGCGTGGCTTTCTTCTTCAATGTGTTTTAAGTGTCTGTGTTACCACAATCTTATAGTATACTAATTTATGAGTGTATGTGTGTGTGTCTCTAGCTCCTCAATTCTCCTCATTCTGTTCCTGTTTATCTGAAGTGCACCTGAACATGCCTACATTCAGTGCTATGCAAAAGTCAAAGCTTTCTTTTGCAGATGAAACTGTTTGTCCCAGGGCACTTCAGTTTTGTTCTTTGAAATGTGGTTTAACATGTCTCTCCCGCAGATCAGGCATGAGTGAAATGCTCTTAGATCATCATAACATACCCAGAGTATTACAGTCGAATAATTGCACTATAACAAATATCCAAAAGCCATAAATCCTGCCTATATAACTGTTCATCTTCACAGCCAGCAGCAGAAAAATCAAGTAAAAATACAAACCTCTGCTGCTGTCTGATCAAGGATACCAGGAATTGTGGGTGTGTGTAATGTTTCATATTCCTCTCTGTGTTTGAATCATTAAGTGCTTTTTGTGTAATTCACAAAACTTTTTCTAATTAGATATCCTTAATGGTTAAAAAATAATAAGTACGTACGACTTTTGCCTCAAATTCCTAATATGCTGCTTATTTGTAGTTGGTAAATTAAGGTGTTAGGGATGTAAAATATGGTCATGCATAATATGTGCTTTATAAGTACTAATGATATGCATAAAATATATGCATTTAAATTTTAATAATGCACAAATAATACAACAATATAATACACATATTGTTTATTACGGTCATATTAGTTATGTGCACATACATATACAAAAACCATATATATATGTATGTGTGTTGTGGAAATGTTCATTTTGGGTTTCTTTTTTTTTTTTAACTACTTTCAGGTATTTTCCTATACAGCAGCAGCAGCAGTTGGCTTTCAAAAATAATAATGCTTTTCTATATATATTTACTGAAGTATATAAAAAAGTAGCCCCTTTAGGTGTGTGTATGTACGTGTGTGTTTGTGCACGTGCACAAGTATACACATATGAGCCATACATACAATCAAATGCATGTGTGTGTGTGTGTGTGTGTGTGTGAGTAGCAATGCTCCTCTCTTCCCTTTTCAGGGCTGGTTACACAGGGGGCATCTATTAAAGGAAAGGGCCCTGTCAGCCTATGATTTAGTTCTCGCTCTTCACGCTGCCACAGACCTACAGGATATGGGCCAGGGGGGCCAGCTGAGTTTACTAAACTTTCACAGGGGACCAGAATAGCCCTTCTGTGTGAGCCTATAGAAATAGAGGAGAGTGGGTCTAGTTGTCACACTTTCCCCCACTGAACGATCTGTGAATATTTCTATAGATTCAAATACTGTCTTTCAAAAAAACTATTGAACATTTAAATCATTACTGCCTGAGAAACAAATGGAGTCCTTACGCTTAGCATGGTACTGGTATAAGTTGTCTGTCACCAGCTATAGTGTTACCAGCTAATTAAAGGGGTCATATGATGCAATTTAAATTTTTCCTTTCTCTTTGGAGTGTTACAAGCTATTAGTTCATAGATAAGATCCCTGAAGTAACAAAGATGAAAGTTTCAAAATCAAAGAGATATTTTTTATAAAAGTTATGACTTGTCCACACCCTCCTAAAATGGCTCGTTTAAACCCGCCCCCACATTTCTACATCACAGAGTGGATTTATTTTCAAACACCAGCCAAATGTTTACACAAAGAAAGGCGGAACTATTATTCTCGCTGTAGTGTTGCTGCTGGTTGCTGGACATGCTGTATGTCATTGTGAAAGTTAAACTACCTTGTTTGTGCTTCCAAAAAAGGACATAACTAGAAATCAGTGGTCAAGTTTTATTCACAACACTATTTCAGAACAGTTCAACAGTAAGTTATGTTTTCTTGTTAAAAGAACCTGCTATGTACTATTCAAATGCAGGTTTGAGCAGTGAAGAGTAGTGCTTGTTTGTCAGTTCTCCGATCACAAATGCAGACGTGTTACATTTACGAGTAAAAAGTTAGTACTAAGTCATGATAATCAGTAATGTCTCCACTGGATGCAACAAATGCCTCGTTTGTAATGTGTTTTATTGTTTTGGTGTGATAGCGCCAGGACGCTGCATCACGTTATGATCAGGGCTGTAACATTTCTGCCACATGCCTGCGGTATTCGGCCAATCACAGTGCACTGGATAGCTGGCCAATCAGAGCACATCTCACTTTTTTAGAATGATGAGCTTTGTACAAATCAACACGTTTCAGGAGGCGGGGCTTAGAGGAGAAACAATAATGTACAGTATGTGGAAAATAATGTGCTTTTGTGCCTTAAACCGCATAAACACACTGCATTACACCAAATACACAAAACAATGTTCTTTTTAGCACCATAATATGACCCCTTTAAAGAGTAAAACAATTTATGAAACGGCAGACCAATAAAGGGTGTTTCTGTTCCACTGATATTGCAGTGAAGAGGGAGGACTTTCAAAGCAAAATAGAGACAGTGGAGATAGCGTGTGAGGGAGTGAGTATGATAAAATCATTGTGGAGGTGGCAGGTTACAGGCGGGCTGTGATCAAGGGGGATGATTGCTGTTAAATTGACTCTTCCTCTTCTGCGGGCTGCCGCAGGAAAGTGGCAGGAGTGTGTGGGTGTCCCTCCCGCTCTCTCGTGGGGCCTCCTCTGCCACTGCCCGGTCATTCAGGCTTGAAAAGGACAGCTTGACTGATACCAGACCTTCAGAGACTCTCCTGCACACCAGAATGTTAATGCTTTCAGTGCTCGACTACAGTGACTAGCACTGAACGACTGCGTACATCCCTCTAGCTGTGTGAACTGTAGAGGTTTGGCACAATCACAATAGTCTTTTGACACCTTTTGAGTTTACTAAACATCCACAGGGGACCAAAATAGCCCTTCAGTGTAAACATATATAAATAGTGGAGACTGGGGCTAGTTGTCACACTTTACTCCAATGAAGAAGCCTTTATCACAGTCCATGTGTACGTCATATCCAGCTTCGGTGTAATCGAAATTCTGTCTGCATTATTGTCAGTGGCTGGTTGCCAGTTTTGACAAGAAAATTAAACCAACTTGTTTGAACTTGCCAGTAAACATCAAATGGTTAATTTAGCCTTACATGATACTGCCATGCCATCTTCTTTAATGTGCAACATTATGTGAGCAAGGTGGTTGTCAGCATTATTGGTGGCAATAACCCAATACATCCAACGTCAGCTTTAAAGATACATTTATGATTGTATCATCTACAACTTTTAAAGCATGTTTGCGCAAATACAACTCTTCAGCATGAAAATTCATTGCGATTTTCACATGCAATTTTTTTATTTAGAACGATGTGTGAAAAAATTAGGAAATGCACATTAGCCTTTAGCCTTTAACACAGCGTGTCAAACCAAAAAAACGAGGCCGAGGCATTTTTTTTTTTTAATTGTGCTTCGTGTTTTATGCTTCGGTGTGCACACTCACATTGGCACCCTTTGTTTAGTCACAAGGCATTAGACGTCAGTGATAATCGTGCGCAATAATCGTCCCAGTGTGTATGAGGCATAACAGTACATGGTACTTTTAGAAAAGCAGAAATGCCCAGTTTAGTCCAGGACAAAAAGAGCTATGTAAGTTTATATATCTGGCAGAAACCAAGCGATTAACAAAATGTCTTAAGCTTAATTTAATCCCAAAGTTTACATCTGTTTTGACATGATCCCTTAGTTTGAGCATAAATCCAAACCCATAGCCTTTCAAAGTATGCTTCATTTGATAGTGTGTGTGTGTGAACACAGACACTCAACCCATAACACTAGGCAGTTTCATCTTTGTACAGTGTCTGTGCTATTTCTCTTCAGTTATGAGGCTTTTTTTCTCATTTAAATTAGAGTTGCGTGTATCTCATTCTCCTCACGTCAGTGCGGGGCTTATTTTGTTATTGCCACCTAAAGAAGTTTGATGTTGTTGTTGTGTCCCATCTGTTTGTTTTTAAATGCAAAATGATGGTCTGGGTCAGCATCGCCACCTTGTGGACAAACAAATTAGTGCAAAAACTTGAGAATGGAGTGTTGGGTCCGAGACGAGTTAGAGTGGGAGACGTATATTAATGCCATTTTACCTTAATTTTGTTATTTATTTTTCTGTATTTTATATTATATGACATGGATTTGTCTGTAATCTGAAAAAATTCCACATCCAAAATGTCAACCAGAGTATGTTCATGAGTATGTTCGAGTCCCAGCTCATTCACAATTCCAGTCTTTGTTCAAGTACCCCATACTCAGTATGGACTGTGCACGTACAGTATGCATATTCTGATGATAAAATGTATGTCATGCACACTGTACACATATGCAAGCATACACGTAAAATCAAAGTATACGTTGGCCTTTACATTGATAGAATTTTTCCTTAATGCACACTGCCTTTTAGTACCAAAATCACAATATAAGACCTTGCCATGGTACCTGCTCATTCACCTTCTTCCTGTCATCTTAGAATAAGCATTTTGTTTGTTCACCGCATTTGTTCTAAAACTAACATCTCTCACCGATCCAGCAGCAGTCCTGAGTCCCCACCCTGATACTGACACGCAATACTGCACCACAGCACGCTCTCCTGTTCAGCACACTTAATGTCTCTGAATTTATCACATTCTTTTTTTTAGTGGTGCTTGCTAAGGCAAGCGTGACTATTATTATTGTGCATATTAGGAGTAAGGGATTTGTTTTTAACTGCCAACCACAAATTTGCCAAACTCCTCCCACAACGGTTATGCTACATACAATCAATGATGCCTCAAATCATGGAGTTTTTTAGTTTCTAATTTTTGAAGTGTAAAGAGTTACAAATTAGAATTCGGGGAATGATATAACAGATGCCCTTAGATGTATCTTGAAGTAGAGAATTGGCAACCATAATTCAATCACACAGAACCTTAGTATCGAAGTTGCAGCACCCTTGTAACCACCCATGCTGCATTTTCTACAAACTGCCAAAGTTTGATGTTCTGTTGGAGAAATCAACTGTTGTAATTTGTCAACCATCTGTCATTCAAACTGCACTGGTTCAGCAATATTGAACTGTTGTTAATGACGTCATGCAAATGGTGGAGTAGAAGCTTGCAAGTTAATCACTTTATTATCAGATAATAGACATTTAATTGTGTTAAACTTGAATTTTTAGAAACTGATAGATTATTTTTGTCGTGAAGTTTTCTACAGACTATAGAGGGTGGAGTCTGTGACACATTGAGTGAGAGAGACCGATAAACAGAGAGAGTGACGAACAGAAAGTGATAGAAAGAAAGACAAGGAATGAGGACAAATTAGCGTTTCAGTGCTGTCACTTGTGTTCAAACCTTTCTTAAGTCATTTATCAATGAATGGAGCCTGTAAATAACAGCAGAGAAAACAAGCAATGATCTTTCTCACACACTAGTAGGAACTGACACAAAGGTCTCTGTGAAAATCCCTGGTGTGCCTTCCACTGTAAACAGTCAAAGAGCAACTCCTGCATTGCAGTAAACAGACAGCGGAGAAGATACAGACAGGAGTGATCACACCCACCCACAAACACACACATATAAGCAGCGCCATATGAAATATATTCAGTTCTATCAAACACACTTTTGTAGTGATGTGCTCCCTTTCACAGTATTATGAACCGCCTTGCTTCTTAGATAAGGTACTGTCACAATGACTAACTCATGTGCCACACAAATAGTTTTTTAGTTTCTAGAGTTTTAATTGGCAAGAGACAACAATCAATTCCCAATGGACAAAATCAAATTTCGCTTTTGCCCTGGATTTACTGTACGACACAACAGGTTAGAGAAGACAATTGCAATCTTTAATGCAAACTTTTAGGTCTATACAAACTAAAAGCTCTATAGTTTAGAAATAAGCCATAAATATTACCAGTGTATTTTTAGAGATTTTCTAATAAGTAATAGTATTATTGCAAAAGTATCATTTAATTTGATGATGATTTTAAATATTATTTAAATATACTGAATAAATATTTTACTAATAATATATTTAAATATTATTATTTTTAACAATAATGTAACAATAATAGTTAATTATTATTTTTATTCTATTTAGTACTATCATTATTATTATTATATGCTCATATTAAATAGGAAAATGAGATTAATTTATTTTTTCGTCCTTATCTGATCAAATGCCTCACCAAGTATTGGGTTAAAAAAAGAAAAAAAAAAACTAATTCTGTTTACACTGACCTAAGTTTATGAACACTTTTCAGTATTAAATGAAATATCTTTATAATGATTCAGCTGTCAGCCAACTTATCTGATTTATATTCTTACTGAGCTTGTTGCAATGCATTCTGGGTTTAATTCTTTACGAAAGATGTACAGTATGCGATTTAGGTCTAGTTGGGCAACATAATCAAGATAGCTTCCTTATAACTAACTTCTGTCAGTTAGTCAGGGAGTCAATTGAGATTTAGAAATGTTTGTAAACGTGGCTGCTTGCTCGTTAATATCTTGTCTCTGTCTGTGCATGTGTGTCTATGTGTGTGTGCGTAAATCTGCATTTACTGCGGTGATCAGTATCAGTGACTCTGTGAGACTATTACTCATGGTAAAGGAGGCAGGGTGAGAAGTTTAGGGGAGCTGTCAGTAACTTCAACTGTTCTGAAATCGCTTCATTAATCCAAGCGGTTTTCATTCATCTCTCCAGTCGCAGTGCATCTGCCTGAGGATGGGCCTCCGTGTCTACCACTGCACCAAACCGCTTCAGCGAGCAGAGCCCAAATGATGACACAACTGTGCCAGAAGCTGTTTACTAAAGAAAACATGAATAATGACAGGAACCGTCGAAGAATCATCCAGAGTGCATGGGAAACAAGCAAGTGGGACAAAGTCGGCGGGAAAAGGTATAGGGACAGAGGGATGATAATTGGTAGAGGAGTGAAAGAAAAGCAGAAGTCAGTCACCTGACCTTTCTCTGACTTTGTAATGAGCAGGTTGTCCCGGAGGATTGGCCTCGTCACCCTATTGACTATGCCAGGATCCGCATCTCCCACAATCCTTTGGCTCTCCTCTGGTGGTGTCTTTCTTTAGCCCCGTTTTTTGGATGTTGGCAGGCAAGTTTTTTTTCATTGGCATTGCAACACTGCAGCAGCGTGCCAGCTGTTTACGCCTCTTTGTCTTTCAGTTACGCTGTGTTCCTCCTTCGCTTCCTCCTCTAGACGCTGATGATGAACTGCTACAACTACTTGCACTACACCGGCACCCTCCCCCTTCCCACTGTCTCTACTCTTTTTCTCTTTGCCATGAATTCCTGTGTGTCTTAAATCATTTCACTGCATTCTCACTTGGATCCATCTCTAGGATTTTGGCAGCAGACACTTGCAGAAATCATAGTTAATGCTTTTAACATCAGCCGATTATCTGACTATTAATTGAATTAGTTGTCATTCTAAGAGCACTGAGGTTAATTATATTTTGGATGCATTTGAATCTAGTACCCAGGACTTAATGTGAAAAAAAAAACTCTAAAGATTTAGAGAGAGTCAGAGAGTGAAAAATCAGTAGCGATTTTCAGCTGTGAAACTGACAGGATTTGCAATTTCATCTGCTTATAAATTCTCAGAAGTGTGAAGCTTAAAAATTTGTTTTAGATTTTCTGACTTTGCGCGCAACTCTGGTTTGTTGTTTAAATCAAGTAGGAATGAATGTGAAAGTGTAATGTTTATTTATTTATTTTATTTATTTTTTTTTTTAAATCACAGTGCTCCAAAAATATACCTGTATCAAAAATTCATTGCAGGTTACAGCTGAAATTACCACTAATTGGATTTCTTGCACATTACTACGTTATGACCTCAAAACATGTTAACCATAGTGCATGATTTGTCATTTTTGACATTTGAGAAACTACCATTTTCATATGTTTGGTTTTTCAACATTGTAAAATTGCTCAGTAGCCCACCTGGTATAGCAGTGCACTACACTGTGTTCAGGTACACTCGTTTTCTCATTCAACATTCAGTACATAGTGAACGATAAAACCTAAAATAAATAAAAAATAAAAATCTCCTTTTGACTGGTTAGATTGTAACTTCTAAACCTTAAATTTAAATTGAATTTTAAAGCGCATATGGAAATGGTTTGAATTGGGTTTTAATTTTTACAATAAACTAAATATCTCTGAATATGAAGAAAAATAATTTTACCGTCTGTCTAACCGTATTCTTAGAAAAGTCTGAATGTGATCTGAGTTTAGTAGTATTTGAAATTTAGCTACATTTAAGCAACCCGACTAAATATTGGCTCTCAGTTTGGATCCAGAGATTGTACCATTGGGCCCTGGGGTCCATTGTCTGTTTTCTTGCCTCTCTCTCTTTTTTAGTCATTTTTTACAACCACACCCTCCTGCCAGTGTTTGGTCCTGGAGCATGACATGAAATGAGATGTGCTGAAGAAAATGAGTTTGATGTGACTTGCTGATGAGCAGCAGCTTTGCTTGTGAGTGTGTGTGTGTTTGTGTGTGTGTCTTGCACGGATGCCCACAGCATCCCACTGGGAACAATGAAAATGCCATTTTATGTAAGTTTCCTGTTCAAGCAGGATGCGGAATACTGATAGATGTTTTTAATGTGGAAGCAGTTGTCCATGAGGAGACTCTGAGCTGTATAATGAGGTGGGAATCTCTCTCTGCAGGGGGAAACTGTTTAATAGAGCTCGTAGGCCTGTGACATCATCGGCAAGCAAATCTAAAGCATAAGAGTGGGTCATTTCATGTGTTTGAAATAACAGCTAAATTTCACTTATATAATGGATTATGTTAAATGAAGGAAGTCAGCCAAGCTGCATTTATTTGATCGAAAATATACTAAAACAGTAATACTGGGAAATATTATTGCAATTTAAAATAAAAATTTTCTTTTATAATAAATGTTACATTTTTACATATTCCTGTGATGATAAAGCTGAATTTTCAGATCCTTCAGAAATAATTTTTAATTAAATAATTGCACATCTGTTTAATTGAATAATACATCTAATAAATACAATCTCTAATAATGTTGATTTGGGCAAGAACAGAACATTCAAGGTGACCTGTGTTGAAATCCAACATAATTAAACATACATTTTTAGTGAACAATGCATCAGGGCAACACATTTGGTTGCATTCATTTTTAATTTTAATGTCTTGATTTTATTTTTATGTGCACATGAACATCCATTTCTCACCATGTTTGATTCAGGCGTGGAGAGAAGTATGAGTGTAGACATTTTGGGAATGTTATTTTAAAACTGAAGCCTGCCCAGCTTCTAACTATTTAAAAAAGCAGATTTTTGCTGGCAAAAAGTTAGTTAGCTACTTTATACTTTATTACCCACTCACCAACAATGAGCACACAGAGCTGCTTAGCTTACCTGCTCTGTATAGTTGATGTTCTATGCAAGGGAACAGTGAAACAGGGCTGCACAATCCTGTACAACTGCATTGAATCTGCTATAGGGAGCATGTGTCTGAGGGTCCCCATGCTGTCAAACTCAATATGCAGTAGTTGACTTTGTAGCTAAAAGAAATAGTTCACCAAAACTGGAAATAGAGTGGCTCTCAGGACATCCAAGATGAAGAGTTTCTTTCTTCAGAGCAGACTTGGAGAAATTTAGCTTTACGTCACTTGCTCACTAATGAATGAGTAAATGGGTGCCATCACAATGAGAGTTCAAACGGCAGATAAAAACATCACAATCCACAAGTAATCCACATGACTCCATCACTTAACATATCTTGGGAGGTGAAAAGCAGTGTGTTTGTAATAAACAAATGTATCATTTAACTCTGTAATAAACAAATTCATTTTTAAAACCGAAGTCCTCTTCCATAATATTGCTTCTTCCAGTGAAGAAGCTGTCTCGTCTAAATCAATAGAAAATATGCACAGATCAAGCACTGTTTACAAACGAAAAAAGTCCAAAAGAAATGTTAGAGGACAGCAGGCTGTAGTCAGGGAAGCAATTTTATGGATTATGGATGCCTGAAGCTATGGTTTAAAGTTAAAACACCTTAATGGTGGATTTGTTTCTATCTGCTTCACAAGACTGGAGTCATGTGGATTACTTCCATTACAATCCATTACTTACAGTTTGGACTCTCATTCTGACGGCACCCATTCACTGCAAAGCATCCACTGGTAAACAAATGATTGAAATGCACTGCTACATGTCTCCAAAATCAATTCTGATGGAAAATGCTTGATTTAAAAAAAAAACAAAACATCAACAACAGTATTATTTTATATTCTCTGTGATATCTAAATTGAGTTTCAGGTGCTCCCTACAGCCATTCTATCCCTGCTGCAACCCATAGTGAAGTTACCCAATTAAGGTTTACTGTAGAGATATGTCTGTCTCTCTTTCATTTTCTTACATCTTCCTAGTAGTTGGCTGTAAAACACTCAAGCATTTTATTTTTATTTTTTAAAAGATAGTTGAGGGCAGAGGCTCTAGTCATTAAAGCCTCTTCCTCATATTCCACTCTCGCTGGGTTCAGCAATATCGATAGCACGCATGCCAAGTAAGTACAAAGGACGGATGGGAAAAAATTCCCTTCGCTTAGAAATGTCATGTGGTCCAAATTTATGAGTCTGGCATATCAGCTCAGCTTTAAAGTTCACACACTGGTGTTTTATAAAGGGCTTTTATGCATGTTCTTCAGTGCTTCAGAGCTGCTCTCTGCCACTTTGGAACCTTAAAAAATTCAATAGGATTTGATGTAGCAGATTTATAATGCATTACCTGATTGTAACCCTGAGCTGTGCAGTGATAACCCATCTGGCTGGAGCTGGGCTATATTATGCTTCAGCGCATGGGTTATGGGATTGTTCTAGAGTATGAGCTGTTGTTGTTTTACATGTAATAGTGGATCCGGTTTGTTAGATGTGACAATGGGAGTGTTTCTGTGGGTTTAAAAAATACCTGGTGTATTTATAACTTTTGGCCTGGGACATTAGGTATGACTTCATGTTTGAAAGGTAAGTTGCATGCTAGACTTTCAATATAAGGGAATTATGATAAAAATGTTTTATTTCCAAAACTGAGAGGTAAACTTGAATTATTTGATGGCAACTGACAACAACTGCATTTCTTAATCTGTAATATTTCTTTAAGCTGAGAGTCACTAATGTTTATTGTGAAGTAGTTTGTGCTAAGTTTTCAATTCAGTTTCACTTTCAGACTTGAAGAAGAACCAATAAAGCCTTTGTTTAGTTCCTTTTTTTGAAAATTTTCTGGACAAATAAGTTTGTATTTATTTGTATTTAATTATTTTGTGCTTTTTTGGAGACAGTCTTGACAGTCTTTAAACTTTAAACAGTATTGCAATATTGTATTATATATTTTTATATATATTTTATATTTTTGCTTTACAGAAAGAAACATTATAAGGCTAGTGACTAGTAAATTTTATTTAAAGAGCATAATATGCTTTTTTCATTATTTAACAAAGCTAGTGTAGTTTTTATTTTTCAGAGTTTCTCCATTCCATCTATCAGAAACTGTAACCTGAAACACTAAAAAAATCCAGTTCTTCTTTTTCCAAGGGAAAAAAAGTGTTTGTGTCAAAACGTGGCATTTTAAGATGGTGTGAATTGTGGACTGGGCACTTTTTTTTCTTTTCTTTTTTTACATTTTTACTGTTAAAAACCACTAACCACTGCAGTAAACTGTGGGTTTTCATATTACAAAACACACATTTGTTTGAATAAAAATATTCCCATCAACCAAGACAAGTTGACAGTTACTGTTTCATGCCATAACACACTCTGTACGTTTGTGTGTGTGTGTGTGTGGCCTGTGACGTGATGCTATCTGTTCAGCTGTCAGCAGTTTAGTCAGGCTATTCGTTTAGCTTTGAACGGATCTGCTTCAGCAACTGGAATGAGGAAAGCCCCCGAACACGGTTTCCGCTGATTGATATGAACTCGTTTTCAGCACGAAGATGCATACGGCAACAGGAAATAAAAAATAAGAGAGATTTTTTCCTTCAATAAATCGTTAGGCATTTACCCTAACTTGAGCACCTTTCATAACTCCACTTTAGACTTCAAATGGGTTCTGAGAGTTTCCAATTCCATCTTTCCAAATGAAACCGTAATGAGGAGACTGACAATCAGTCAAGCAAACCGTGTGCTTTCTGACCCCTGATCTGTTACACTTTTCAACTTTTGTTCTGTCAGCTCATTTTGCCCCAGCTTTCCCTTCTCCCTCTCCCTCCCATCAGTGCTAATTTATGTTTAAGCACCTAAAAACTTGCACATTTTTAAGAGCACGCTATCTGTAATTTGGCTTATGTCCAATTTGTCTTTTTGGGGGTCTCGCATTGATTTAAGTTCCACCATAACCGCGCGTGAATCAGACGAGACCGCTGACACCCTTACATGTCCCTCTGCCAAATCTCTTCCATTCCAAATGCTTGCTTTCATTTTTTTAATCTCCCTCTCTTTTTATATGCCCAGAGAGAGCGCTGAGGCTCATAATGAATGTCAGGCATGGAGCGTTAATAAATTAGCCATGCGTGTATTTCTGCTTATTAATGGCTGCAGTGGCAAACCCAAGCCACTTTAATGCATTTCACTTAGTGTTGCTTATGGCTGCGTTTCATAAAACATGGCAGCTTCTTACATGCTTGTTCCTGTTGGAGATTTATCACCTACATCTACACAGACACACTTGCTTCCTTAGACCCCTCAATGAAGGCCCAAAACTCACTCATACACACTCTTCTCCATTTACTTCTCTGTTCCTGCTATCAAAACAAGACTGCAAGCACTTCAGACACCTGTAGACTGCTCACAACATTCATATTTGACCCGTTTTGTGTCCACCTCTGACTTTTGTCTTACTATAATTCATGTGTTTCCCATATTATTTGTTGTTGATGTCAAACTTCCTGTGAATCACAGTTGACGTACAGTTTTCTGATGAAAATCTATTTATCATTTGGTAGAAAGCTGTCACATAAAGCAGATGCCAATATGGGAATGTTGCATCTTTGAACCATAAACAGTGAAATAAAAGAAAGTTCAGCTCAGTCTGCTTTAAATATGAGTTTGGTGCTTGAGCAGCTTGATGTCCAATGTCAAGGTATACTTGCCCATAGTTTTTCAGGTAGCTTTTGCAGCTTTGAAGCATCTTGGAGACGTTGCTACAGTTCTTCTGGATTTAGTCTGTCAGTTTGTTCTGTTACTACATGCCATTCCAGACAGACTGGATGATGATCAGATCAGATCTCTGTGTGGAGCACTGGCTGTTGTCAGACTTTTGCGATCACAAGTGGAATTTGGTCATTTACTGTTACTGTAAGTAAAATATAAACTATTTAACTTATAGCCCTTTTCTATTCTGTACAAATTAGCATTTCAGATGTTACACAGTCATTATTATATTTTACTTTGGATAAAAGCATCTGCTAAATGATTAAATATAAATGTAAATAAAATTTCAGGCATCTGTGGAAACCGATGTGTACATGTTTGTGTATGCATCCATTAGTTTAATGCCTTATGAATGTTAGTGTTGGTAATTAGTTACCCATGGGCAAAGTCCCAGGTAATATTTTATTTGCAAATGAAATCTCAGTTTGTTTCATTACCCCAATAATCCATATTCTGTAAGTCCCTTATGATGCCAACTCATAATGAGTATTTTTGCATTTATGTAACTATAAGTCCTGGTCAATATTATTTTATATTATATATAAAAAATCTTTGGTCTTTGATTTATATATACAGGTGATTTTTGTTTTATAGGGTCTTGGAAGTACAGGCAGAGGTTAAAGAGAAAGAACAGTATAGCGGGGGGGAAAAAAACATAAAAACAAAGCAAAAGAGTTGAGGGCAGCAGCAGATCACATAATCTGTTGTTGAACCACTGTGGCCTGTGCCCTAGCATTCATGTAAAGCATTTCCTTGCAGCTGCCAATGGCTCTCTCTCTCTCTCTCTCTCTCTCTCTCTCTCTCTCTCTCAGCCCTCCCTCTCTCGCCCCTGAAGGTCAGTGACTGAAGGGTTGCTCCTGTTCTGCTGAGTCTGCCAAACTCTAATCAAAGAGGGAGAATGAGGGGAGTGTAGAAAAAAAACCAGGAGAAACCCGGCGACCCAACTGCCCACTGACATCTATAAAACAAACTCAGAATGACAGGTGTCACCCAGTTTCCCCTCCTTCTGTCCCTCCTTCGCTCCACACGCCTGGATGCCATTTTATAGTTTATTGTTCCGTGTCGCATTTCAAGGTCGCTCTTAACATGGCAAAACTAGGCCCTTGAGGAATGTTGCGGGGCATGCCTGCCAGTGAAACCCAGCCCAGCTGACTGCTGCTGGCAGCGCTTGCTGACCAGGGAACCCTCCAGCTGGGAAAGCATCTAAATCCAGCCTGTGGCCCCGCTGAGGCCTCGGTGGTCTACATACCGCACAGCGCTGACCTGCTGCAGTGTCGCAATTAAGGACAACAGCAATATAAACCAGATTCATGCACACTTAAGCTGAAATCCTCTGCTTTGAGTTAAAGAGTAAGCCACAGCTCCAGAAATGTGTTTATTTACTTTGATATGATGTCAGAATAATTGGTTATTCATTTGTTAAAATCAGTTTTAAAATATATTTATATACATACTTAATTATTTAAGTTATTTTTAATGTATGTTGGTTGTTGAATGAAGTATCATAAATGGGTTCATGTAAAATTATCTTGGTGATTCATTCACTAAAATAAAATCATGGGCTCAAATAATATAATTTAATTTAAAATGGATTAATTTATTTATTTATGTAGGTTTTTGAGTAAAGTTTTGTTGTATTGGTTTACTCATTTATCTTTTTTAAGTGTTTATGTCAAATAAAATTGTTATATTGATTGTTAATCATACATTAATATATTGTCAGATTAATTTATCTTGGTAATTAATTTGTTAAAATAAAATCATAGGTCAAATATATTATATATTTTTTGAGTTAGTTTGTTTAGTTGAGTTAGTTAGTTGTTGTTAGTTTGTTTAGCCACTAGCTAGCCAATAAGTTAGAAATATATGGTTGTTAGATCAGGTATAAATATTTTGTATTGATTATGAATAATTTGGATTGATACAATATCACATGAATGTGTCTAGATAATTAATTAGTTAATAAATACAATCATGGGGTTAAATAAAGTCATATTCTTTAGTAGTATATTTTGTTTGTTTATTTGTTTTTGTTTGTTTAGCCAACATTATGGTTGGTCAATAAGTTATAAATATATGGTTGTAAAATAAGGTATGAATATGAAGTATTGATTCTCAGAAAAAAAAAATCGATTGATACAATATCAAATGAATGTGTCTTGGTGAATAATTAGTTATAATAAAATCATGGGTTGAATAAAGACTTTTTAAAAAGGTATTTATTTATCCATTAAAGTACTTTTTGAATAAGATTATTGTATTGATTCTCATTTATAGGTTGATTAATACAATGTCAATTAATGTATCTTGGGGATCAATAAGTTATAAATATAATCTCGGGGTTTCTCCTGGTGATTCTTGCATGACCTAAAAAAAGAAATAATCTCCTTTATACTGTATGTACACTGCAAGAAAATCATTCCAGTCATAAAAAATGATGCAGCCACGTGGTTGAGGCTTCAGTGAAAAGAAAGAGATGTTTTTTTCTTGCATTGCTTGCTTGCAGTGTAGATGGTGTTACAGTCAAATTTTAGTTTTATTTTTTAGTAATTTAGTAATAAAGCTATAAGGACTTGAGTCAGGACAGTCTTGAGATTATTGAATCCTCCCGGCATTAAATCTAGGGAAATTACAGTGGGACAATATCTGCTGCACAGCTGTTTGGTGTGAACTGTAGTCAATGCGCAATGGATCCATCACAGCATCCCATCAGGCCAGAGGACAGCTAAATACAAATTAGCAGGACACCAACATGCATTCCTCTGATGGCGCATTGGGTGATGGGGGAGGGGAAGACACTTTCATTTCCTCTCATTCTCTCTCGCTTTCTCATTAGCTTGCAGTTTAGCTTTATTTATGGCAGTGTGTTTCAATTTAAAAGACATGTGGGTGTGCATGGCAGTGTTTGCGTCTCAGTAAGCACACTCTTTGTGAGTGTGTGTATGTGGTTGGGTGGGTGTACACGCATATGTCAGAAATGATGGTGCAGAGTAGAGACAAACATTAAAGTCTGTGATGAGATTTAAAGTATATTTGATTATTCAAGCAGAAAAGCATTTAGAAATATAGACATAGTTTTCAAATATTGAGCCAGATTGCAAATGCTGGCCTGTGTCTCATTGTTCCTATAAATAGCAGTTTCACAATTCAAATATTTTGTAAATATAACTCTTAAAACCCTGGGTTTTGTCCCATCTCCTGGACTCATTTTGCACATACAGGGACAATGCACTGGGTTCTTCTATTCTCTCTCTTTCTCTTTCTCTGTCCTAACTGCTACAGACTTACCTGCGAGTCCTGTTTGAGTTTTTCAGGTCACTCAGTCCCTAAAGATCTCCCTCTTCGTTCTCTGTCCCCATGTACCCTTACACTTTCACACAATTGTGCTGCTCTGTTGAATAAACATTTCAGCCTATGGCTGTTACATATTGTGTTGTCACAAATTGTCAAGTTGCACTGCCATTCAAAAATGTGGGCCAGTGGGGGTTTTTTTATGCATTAAATTGGTCAAAAGTGACATTAAAGACATTTGCAGTGTTACAAAAGATTGCTATTGCAACTAAATATTGTTCTTTAGAATTTGGTTGAAAAAATATTAAGTACAACTATTTTCAAAATTTATAAATATTTCTTGAGCAGCAAATCAGCATTGTATCACTGAAATAAATATTTTAAAATATATTCAAATAAAAGCTAGTTTAATCTGTAATAATGTTGTACAATATTGCTGTTTTTAGTGATGTTTTGAACAAATTCCGGTTTCACTTTATTTTGATGGTCCCTTTAACGTATTCTGTTGATTATAAGTAACATTGCACCTACATATCTACTAA